>CM070824.1:44034074-44129074 GCA_036326025.1 Chrosomus eos | reverse complement strand
CTGTATGATCATATTCTACATCCCTTAACCCTACCCAATACTTAAACTTAACAACTCCCTTACTAACTATTAATAAGCAGACATTAGGAGTTTATTGAGGCAAAAGTCATAGTAAGTAGTTAGACATAGTTAAAAGTGGACTCTAATCTAAAGTGTGCCAATATATTTTAATTTAAATAAATAAATATTGCAAATACTGACCAAATAATTGTCCTGGCCAATATATATCATCTGCCCATATAATCAGGACTGTCACATGAAAGTTTAGTAACAATATTATCGAAGCAGATTCAAGACAGGAAGTCCATCTTCCCACCTCTCCTGACGCGCGCGTGTGTGTGTGTGTGTGTGTGTGTGTGTGTGTGTGTGTGTGTGTGTGTGTGTGTGTGTGTGTGTGTGTGTGTGTGTCTGTCTTTAGGCAGAATAAGATCACACTGGAGTGAACGTGGGAGGAGCTACAGCATCTGTTCTCCCCGGAGACTTTGACATCCATCCATCCACTAATGAGTGCTGATCAATACAGCCCTACTCTCCACCTCCCTCTGAGGAAACATTCAATTAAACGGAGCGTTGCAGCTTTTGTGCTGAGACACTACAGCTGGTGTAACCCTAACCCAACAGCAGGACTTCAGAAGAGAACAGGTTCTACAGAAGCACATTAGAACCAATATCAACAATAGCAGAACAATCTGTGACGGACAGATACTGCCTGCCTCCTTTATTGGAGTAATGCGTCACATTGTGCCAGAATTACTGTAATTATGAGATTAAAAGCTTGCGTTAAAACTGTATATTTTATATAGCAATGCCAAAAATTAAGCCAAAAAAATTTGGTTTTGCTGTCAAGGATCACTGCATTAAATTATATCCATGTTCTTGCAAAATAAATATTTAAAAAAGTACATTAGGAAACAACATTCCATACTTTTATATTTTATTTAGCAAGGATGCATTGAATTAATCAAGTGAGGTAAAGACGCAAAGAGGAAAAAACAACAATTTGAAATAAAAGTGGTTCCTTTGATCTTTCTATTCATCAAAGTCTCCATACAAATAGCAGCAAAACTGTTTTCAACACTGATAAATATCAAATGTTTTTTTGAGCAGCAAATCATCATATTATAGTGATTTCTGAAGGATCATGAGACACTGAAGACTGGAGTAATGATCACAGGAATAAATTACACGAAAAAGAAAAAGTTATTTTTGATTAAATAAATATAGCCTTGTTGAGCATAGGAAAAACAAATTGGTTGCCCTTTATTTTAAGGTGATGTAGTTACATTATACTTAAATACTGAGTAATATTATTAACTACATGTACTTACTATGAGTTAGGGTTTGGTTTAGGGTTAGTTATTTGTAATTATGCATAATTTACTGTTATTACTATAGTAAGTACATGTAGAAAGGGGTAAATACGTCATCTTAAAATAGTGTTACCAAAAAAACATATTGACCAGAAACTTAAGAGCATTTTTTACTGGTGAATGCAAATCTCATACTCACCAGGAAGTCCTCTTCACAGTACACCTTTCCGTTAACATTATAGAAAGCCTTTCCCCGTAGCCGCCGTCCTGAGAAAAAAATAAATAAAAAAATTATACCATTTCAGTTTCATCTTAACATGCTGCAAAAATGTTGCAGAAGAAATTCCATGTGTGCATTTACAAACAGCTTCAACAACAAACAAGCAATTATTTTTAATTGGCAAACATCAAATGATTAAAAGGATGAAGTATGTTTTCATCTTTGATGCATGTTAAGTGGACAGCGGTGTTCATTCCCACAACACAAACACTCACTAAACCACCAGCGCCTGATGTGTAATGCACACAGAAATGCTTCTTAGGGTGTGTTCACACTTGTAATTCGACGCGATTGGTCTGGATCAAAAAACAAAACAACTCAAAAAACATTTAGTTCTGGTCCGCTTAGCGTTCACATTTTAAAACCAAACCTAAAGGCATGGGATGTGTTCACAGCCTGATTGGTCGGCTTTTATTACGTATATTTCACCACAGAACTATGCTGTGTTCATGGTTAAATGTGCTCGTTGTATGTGTGTAACCTACATATGATGATATTTAGACCAGCTAAAAACTCTAAAATTTGTAAAGGAGTCAAAACAGCATCAGGATTCCCTCCGTCACACACAAACGAAGATCTCTGCGAGGAGACGTGGTTCTGAAGCCTGAACTGAACTGTGATGGACAACATCAAAACAAGTATGCTTGAGCTTTCTGTCCTTTTTAGTGTTGCACCTTGTGACATCATGTCCTGTTTTTGGTTCGTTTACATTAGGGATGCGTGATGTATCGGCCCCCATATCGATATCAGCTAATACATTTTTAATGAATGTTATAGTTCTCGATATATTAAAGCTGATAAATAATGTATTTTTTCCTTCAGCTGAGACACTTCAGATGCGCACTGTTCAACATGATGCTTTTGAATTGCTTGAAATATGATTGGAAACGAGTGCAGTGCAAGTCTGTCATATAGGCAATATAATAATACAATTATAATGAGAACATTATAATTTTGTGCTTGGGACATGGATTTTAATAGTGAGACTTTTGTTTTTGTAATCAGGCTCTCAAAAATTATATAAAAATTTGGATTTAGAGCAGAATATATCGGTTATCGACTTTAAAATATAAAGAATGATCAGTTATCCATTTTTCCTATCGGTGCATCCCTAGTTTACATGTCTTTGGTCCGTGTTGTGTTCAGATTTCATTCAAACCGCACCAGAGTTAGTTTGGAAGTTCGTTCACACTTATTCAAATAAACCGCACTAACAGAGCAACCGCACCAGGGTTGGTTTTAATCCAACCAAACATGCCAAGTGTTTATACCAGCCTGAACACAAATGCAAACTGTGGTTGGTCAGACTGTGTCTGTCTAAATGGGCGTTTCTTGGACAGAAGCGATCTGACTAGCAACTATGCTGCTAGTCTGACTGAACGAGAGAAGACCTCTGTATCACACACACACACACACACACACACACACACACACACACACACACACACACACACACACACACACACACACACACACACACACACACACACACCACACACACACACACACACACACACACACACACACACACACACACACACACACACACACCTTTTCCCGTCCCTTAATTTACAGCGCTCACGGCAGACATCTCGTTTCTTTTCACCATCGCAAAATTTATGCACTTGCCACATTGAAACAGCCAGTGGCCGACAGAGAAACCAACACCCGACCTGATTCAGAGTGATAAAGCGCGATTCACACACAGACATGAGGAGAGATTTTAAATTAGGGGTGCAAAAACACGATTTACTCCTGCTGGAACATATAAAACTTTATTTGAACATTTAGTGCATGTTAGTAGATAACATGTTATGTTGTAAGTCACCCAACCAATATCCAGATATCCAGAAAAATATTTTATGTGTTGTTGGTTTTCAACATAAAACTTGAATATTATTGAATAATTTCAGTGGGTGTATTTTTTGAAAATTTCCAGCAAATTTTAACAATACTGTGATTTTTGGTCACTATAATCGTGATATGAAATTTTCATACTGTTTCATCTCTACTAGCAACCATCCAGATCACTCTAGCATGAGTGCCGTTTTGGTCAAGAATCACTCAAAATATCCTCCGAAAATACAATAAAAAGGTCTAAATGGTTCAGAGAATAAACGAGATGGCATTGTTAGATGTGGATGTGTGTAAACACAACAAACGACGTTGAGATCTCTGAGATTTCTGGTGCTGACAAATGTCTGGGGAGGACCAGAAACTGGAGAGAGAGAGAGAGAGAGAGAGAGAAGAGAGAGAGAGAGAGAGAGAGAGAGAGAGAGAGAGAGAGAGAGAGAGAGAGAGAGAGAGAGAGAAGAGAGAGAGAGAGAGAGAAGAGAGAGAGAGAGAGAGGAGAGGGTCTGAGTAAACGGGGACATTCTTTCGGACTGAGGTCACCGGCTGGTCCCAGTGTCCCCCCTCCACCCACACACACACACACACCACACACACACACACACACACACACACACACACACACACACACACACACACACACACACACACACACACACACACACACCATAGAGGGGGGGGAGGGAACGGACGGCTTTGTCAAAGACTCGGCCACAGTCAACTGCATCTCCTCAGCGAAAACTGCTTATTTGCATCAAACACAAAGTTAATTTGTGGCAAATATCTAGCTCTTCACTGGTAGTGGTGAACTTGCAGAAAATATTAAGCAAATATCTGCAACTACAGATTACCGGTGGAAACAATCAATACTGAACTTAACTGAAATGTTCACTCGAAATGAAAAGACATTTTTAAAAAGTTATAGCAAAAACGTTCAATAGACCCTTTTCATAGACTGTGATGACGCGTTTCCAGTTATTCACATTGGAAATCGCTTATAACACACTCACACGTTAATTTTTTAACATTTTGGGAGTAAAATACACATTTGTGATTTCAACAACCAAATGCATTTACACCGGTCCAGTTTTATCTCAGATCACCTCCTGAAGAGGTTTGAGTGATCGATTTAAATCCGTCTCGAAAGCGTTTCGCACGGCATCTACAATTGATCTTTTCACAATCGGATCGACATCCCTTCAGAGAAAACGCATGAAGTTACCAGGAATTTTCTTTTAGTATTCATCGACTATATATTTAAATTTAAAATTCATCCACCACTTTAGAAGTTTATCCAATGAAAATGTCCAATTCTGAATGCCCTGGAAATGTGAAAATGGTCCATTACCCGAAAACTTTTCCATGCACATGCACCTCTTCTCCTCCGCTCTTCTCAGAGGAGTGTGTGGGCAGCTTAATTTCCATGGTCTGCTGTGTTAAATGCATCTTTGATTTAATTTTTACACTTGAGATGCTTCAGAATGCATGTTTCCCATGACTGAGTCTGCTTTAGACACACAGTGAGAGAACAAGCAGTTCTTTATCATCTGCAGGTGGGTTCGCCCCAGTGCATGATGGGATACTGGAGGTGATGAGTCACTCAAAGAGTGTATGTACATGTTTGGGAATTCACATCCAGATTGTAGAGAGTGTGTGTATTAGTGTAAAGAGGGGAATTTTAGTCTGCGGTTCACGGCATGTGCAGACCTGCTGGTCACACACATGTTCATCTGCGACCTCTCTCGTTATATATAGTATATACACACTGTATATATAAACTCTCTTTGTATCATCTACGTTAATTTAATGCCCGTTTTATGAGCTTTACAGGAAAGAGAAACATCTGTACTGACTACATGGCCAAAGCACAAGGTGGACCATGGAAACAGTGAAAAATGAAACCAAATTACTAGTGAATCAGTTCAAATGAATCATCGGAAAGAAACATGCGGTTCAGAATGACTCTTGTGTGTGTGGAGAGACATGAATGCGGCTCAAACACACACTCACATACACTCACCTTTATAACTGTTACAGGGTGTCTGTGATGCTGTGAGTGTGTGTTTATGAGAACAGGTTATGTGAGTGGGTGTCATGACTGATACAGAACTGGTACAGCGAGACGAGACAGAGAGAGAGAGAGAGAGAGAGAGAGAGAGAGAGAGAGAGAGAGAGAGAGAGAGATGGAGGAATAAATGAGTGCATTCCTCTCTCTCTCTTTAAAGAGGACGGGGCGGGTACAGCTCTGGACAGGACAAAAAAGCTCAATTATATAGAAAAGCACAAAAACGGCCAGAAGAGCATCAAGAACTCTGACTCTCATGGAAACAGTCAATACTGAACTGAAATGTTAATTCACTTCAGTTTTCAACAGTGAATGAAAATACATTTTTAAAAAGTTAAAGCAAAAACGTTCAATAGACCCTTTTCACAGACTGTGATGATGCGTTTCCAGTTATTCACATTGGAAATCGCCTATAACACGTCTCAGTGATAGATAGATAGATATTCAGATGGACAATGGAAATTCAAAAAGATAAATATAACGCACAATAGATTTAATGAACATTATACATAACAAAAGACAGATAGTAGGGTGTAAGAAAAAATCGATACACTTGAGTATCGCGATATTTTATTTTGCAATACTGTATCGATTTTCAAAAACGCAATACAAGCAAAAGTATTCATGGGACCGTGGTTCCCGTTTACCGGTATGTTGTGTTTAAATCCCTACCACTAGATGGCTATGCTGAGACGCACCACTAGTGTCATCCTATTTTGATTAATATATGCGCGAGGGAGAGAGAGCAAGACCATAGAAATCATGAGCAAGACAGCGCGCGTGTTGTTTGAAGAGTGCGCGCACGCGCGGCCGGGGCTCTCTCTCTCTCTGCTCGTTTGCGCAGCAGTCATTCTACATCACTCACCGATCAAAAAAGGCTTTGGCGGGACACAAATTTGCTTTGGCGGTGCCAAAAAGCGGACGATCTGACGGGTTTTAGAAGATTAAATACAACCCGAAACTACAAAACAGACCCGGCCTTATTTGAGACCGGCCTTTATTTACCCAAACCTGTTGCCACACCAGGCGTGTAAAAGAGACATGCGTCTATTTGGGACTCGGCTATTATTTGAAGTTTTACGGTATGTTGTGTTGGATGTGTATTAATAATAGTGCAAGCATTTTTTTAATGACGATTGCACCTCATTGCACCTTATGTGTTATGTATTAGCCTAGATGTCACAGACAGTCAGGGGCTATGTATTTTCTTTAACTGACTATTTAGCTACATTTGTTCCTCAATGTTTCCTTTAGGAATTGTGTTCGTGTTTTTGCAACACAAAACGTGTTGGACGTAGCCTACCCTGTGTACTAGGAAAAGTGCAAGCATTTTTTTTATTGACACATAAATAATTATAATGATGAATAACATCACACATAATGTGTATGTGTTATGTATTGTGACAGGGGGTATGTATTTTCTTTTATTATGGCCTACTTGAGCATATACAAATTTGTTCACTAAGAACCTGTGAACCACAACCCCAAACTGGCAGTTTGATTTTCTGTGTACTGAATTGTTTACCTAAAGTAAACTTGTTTGACTTTTATGCACATCATGTCTTTTTTAAAAAAAAATAATACTTTTACTAAAATTATAGTCCTACAAAAAAAAGAAGAAAAAAAAAATCGCAATATATCGCCTTATGCACAGTATCGAAATATATTGCAATATATTGAATCGTGACCCATGTATCGTGATACGTATCGTATCGCCAGATTCTTGCCAATACACAGCCCTAACAGATAGACACGACGATATATAGATATAACTACACAATGGATGGGTGGATGAATGGATGATGGATGGATGGATGGGTTGGATGGATGGATGGGTTGGATGGATGGATGGATGGATGAATGGATGATGGATGGATGGATGGGTTGGATGGATGGATGGATGGATGGATGGGTGGATGAATGGATGATGGATGGGTTGGATAGATGGATGGGTTGGATAGTTGGATAGATGGATGGGTTGGATAGATGGATGGGTTGGGTGGATGATGGATGGAATAGGTAGGATGGATGGATGGATGGATGATGGATGAATAGGTAGGATGGACGGATGGATGGATGGATGGATGGATGGATGGATGGATGGATGATGGATGGATGATGGATGGATGGGTTGGTTGGATGGATGGATGGATGCTGGATGGGTGGGATGGATGGGTGTGTGGATGGATGGATGGATGATGGATGGGTGGATGGATGGATGATGGAAGGGATGGTTGGATGGATGATGGATGGGTTGGATGGATGATGGATGGACAGAGGAATGGGATGGATGGATGGGTGGATGTATGATGGATTGGTTGGATGGATGATGGATGGGTCGGAGTGATGGTGTGTGTGAATGGATGGATGGATGATGGATGGGTCGGAGTGATGGTGTGTGTGAATGGATGGATGGATGATGGATGGGTCGGAGTGATGGTGTGTGTGAATGGATGGATGGATGATGGATGGGTCGGAGTGATGGTGTGTGTGAATGGATGGATGGATGATGGATGGGTCGGAGTGATTCTTTCTTTATTGTATTTATTGTATTTATATAGCACAATTTATTGCAACTGCAGTTGCACCAATGTGCTTTCCAGCGATAACAAATAAAAAGTAAATACATAGACATCACAAAAAAACAACGAACAACAACAAAAAGATTTAGGCTCAACGATCAGAGGAATTAAAAGCCTGAGTTAATAGGTGGGTTTTTAATAATGATTTAAAACTGGAAATAGTCTGAGCCAATCTAATGTGAATGGGTAACAGATTCCAAAGTTTCGGAGCAGCGATCGAGAAAGCACGATCCCCCCTATGTTTAAATCTGGATCTGGGGATCGTTAAGAGAAACTGATCAGAGGACCGTAGGGATCTATTTGAAGTATAACGTTTCACTAAAGAATCAAAGTAAGTGGGTGCCAGACCATTTAAGGATTTAAAAACAAACATTAAAAGTTTATATTCTATACGGAAACGGATCGGCAACCATTGAAGAGAGTACAAGATTGGAGTAATGTGCTCACGCTTTTTTGTACCTGTCAGTAACCTAGCGGCCGCATTTTGGACTGTCTGCAAACGCCCCAACGCTGTCTGGCTAATTCCTGTGTAGAGAGTGTTACAATAATCAAGTCGTGAAAAAATAAAAGCATGAATCACTTTCTCAAGGTCATTAAATGAAAGAAAGCTCTTTACCTTGGATAGAAGTCTAAGATTAAAAAAGCAAGATTTAACTACATTATTTATTTGCTTATCGAATTTGAGGTCTTTATCAAATAGTATGCCTAAGTTCTTCACAAATGGCTTATTGTAAATAGCCAAGGGACCAAGATTGTAACTTGGAGAAACTGTTTTTTCATTTAATCCAAATAAAATTATTTCTGTCTTATTGTCATTTAGTTTCAGATAATTTAAAGCCATCCAGCTTTTCACGTCATTTAGACAGTCCAAAAGCCGATCTAAAGCATTCTTGTTGAATGGCAAATAAATCTGCGTGTCGTCGGCATAAAAGTGAAACGATACACCATGTTTAATGAAAATAGAACCCAAAGGAAGCACATATAACAAAAACAAAAGTGGAGCAAGAATGGACCCCTGCGGTACACCACAAGTAAGTGGAGCTAACGTTGACAAACATTCGCCAAGTTTGACTGCAAAACTACGATTTGTTAGATAGGACTTAAACCACTGAAGGGCCATTCCTCGCACTCCAACATGGTGTTCCAAACGAGAGACCAAGATGTTATGATCTACTGTATCAAATGCTGCACTAAGATCTAATAACACCAAAATTGTGGGGGATCCGGAATCAGCACTTAATAGAATATCATTATGAACCTTTAAAAGAGCAGATTCTGTGCTGTGTTTTTCCCTGAAACCAGATTGAAAGGTTTCAAACACAGAATTATTCTCTAAAAAAGATTGTAATTGACTAAAAACAACCTTCTCTAAGACCTTTGAGAGAAACGGTAATTTTGAAATTGGTCTAAAATTAGACAAATCTGTCTGATCCAAGTTCGATTTTTTAATTAAAGGTTGCACTATAGCGTGTTTTAGATAGGCTGGCACGGAACCCGTGGCCAGACAGCAATTTATTAGGGTCAAGATACTAGGACCAATGACATTAAAAATCTGTTTAAAAATATGGGTCGGAATAACATCTTGAGGACTAGTAGAAGGCTTCAAATGTTTGACTATCTTCGCCAGGGTCGACATAGAAACAGGCTCGAACCGATGAAAAACAGCAGAGACAGTCGACGGCGGAATTGAAGGATCATGATCAGAGGGCTGAATAGAAGATCTAATACGAGCAATCTTATCCATAAAATGAGTGCGAAAGATTTCACAAGTTTGTACAGAGACAACAATACCATCTGAGGCTGGAGGATGTATCACAGCATTCAGTGTACTAAATAAAACTCTAGAGTTATGGACATTTTTTTCAATAAGATCAGAGAAATATTTGTTCCGCACAGTTTTAACCATTTCCTGATATTTTGACAACAGGTCCCTATAAATGTCATGAAAAACTTGAAGCTTATTTTTATTCCATTTTCGCTCTGCACGTCTACACAACCGACGAAGAGCACGAGTGGCATCATTTAACCATGGTTCTAATTTTGGTTTAATACGTTTAGCCTTCATAGGTGCAATAGAGTCTAAAATATTGGTAGATGTAAATAAAAAAGAAGATAGTAGCTCATCCGCACACAAGTGTGATGGTGAGCTTTCATGATACACATTGGGGATGGCAACCTCATTAAACATACTGCAAAAAACTTCAGTAGTTTCAGAGTTCATAGTACGACCCCTGAGAGGGGGCACAGAGGATTTCCCCGCAGGGTATAATAGAGAAATTTTAAAAGCAACAGACTTATGATCAGAGAAACCAGTATCCGTAATTTCAAGATCACATACTGATAAACCATAAGATAAAACTAGATCCAGGGTGTGACCATGTTTATGTGTCGGGCCTGTCACAGACTGGACAAGATTAAATGAATCAATAAGATTTAAAAAATCTCTTGCCAGCACACTTGAGGGACAACACACATGAATATTGTGAGTGATGGTGTGTGTGAATGGATGGATGGATGATGGATGGGTCGGATGGGTGGATGGACAGAGGAATGGGATGGATGGATGATGGATGGGTCGGATGGGTGGATGGACAGAGGAATGGGATGGATGGATGGATGAATGGATGGATGAATGGATGGGTGTGTGAATAGATGGATGGGTGGATAGATGGATGGGTGGATGAATGGATGGATGGGTTGGACGGATGGGTGGATAGATGGGTGGATGAATGGATGGATGGATAGATGGGTGGATAGGTTAAATGGATGATGGATGGGTTGGATGGGTGTGTGAATGGAAGGATGGATGGGTTGGATGATGGATGGTGGGTGGGTTAGATGGATGATGGATGGATGATGGGTGTGTGAATAGATGGATGGGTGGATAGATGGGTGGATGAATGGATGGATGGATGGGTGGATAGATGGTGGATGGGTTGGATAGATGATGGATGGGTTGGATGGGTGTGTGAATGGATGGATAGATGGGTGGATGAATGGATAAATGGATGATGGGTGGGTGTGTGAATGGATGGATGGGCGGATGGTTGGGTTGGATGGATGATGGAACATTAGTCAAGTGTTATTGAAGCTGTTTTTACACTTAACCATTTGTTATTTGTTATGAATCAAAATTATCTTTTGGTTTGTATTCATGATGTTAAATAAAATAATTACAACAAATAAATACATTTAAAATAATATTCAAAGTATTTACATCACAGGATTATACATAAATAGTCATTAGCTCATGGTTATGTAATTTGAAAAACATCTTTGGGTTGATCTTCAACCAAAAATAACTATATAATGATATTTACAATTACCATGATAACATAAAATCACTCCTAGAACCATTTATGATTTTGGTCATCCTGTACCCGCCCACCTCCATCCATTTCACAATCACATAACATTAAGAAAACGTCCCTCACTGCACTGGCCTTTTCAAACCTCTAAAGCAACACATGGTTTATGTTCATCTCCTAAAACATCCCAGTGGCTCATGATCACACTGAAGTGCTACAGATCATCCACAACAGCTTCTGCATCACAGATAACCCAAACATTGACACACACACACTCGACGTCACGCTGAGAAGAGAACTGTGAACTTCAACAACCCATTATGCTTTTAAAAGAGGCTTCCAGTTCCTCCCAGACCACAGCGCATCCGGTTTACTGGCCCTCTTTCTTTTGGCAAACAATACATGTACAGCGGACGGCTAGCATTACGTGTAAATTATCTGCACTCGCTGTAAAGCGTGAGGAAACAGAATCTGTGCGGAGGGGAAGAGAGAATGAAAGAGAGAAAACTGAACAGTTGTGCTCTACAGTACCGCCGTGATTTCAGCGGAGAACAGAGGACCTGCCCTGCGGCGCACACACACACACCACACACACACACACACACACACACACACACACACACACACACACACACACACACACACTGATCAGCCATACGTGACATGCTCAAACACAAATACACATGCACAATTCTACTAGACAACATTTACAGGAGTGATCTTTGACATAATGGCAAACTAAACTAGATTGCAAAGCACGACAAAATTTATATTTTTAGATTTGAGCACAATACTAATTAAAAGCATAATTATCCAACTTTCATAATATCCAACTTGCATAATTCTAATTCAAATCCTTATTCTAATTAAATACATAGTTCTTCCTTTTCGTTTTTTTTAAATGGAAGAATTATGATTTAATTGATTGATGCATAACTCTGAATTATGCATTGAAAATGGAAGAATTATATTTGAAATGAAATGCATAATTCTTCAATTTTTACTAAAAACGAATTAAATCATAATTCTTTCATTTTCTATGCATAATTCTAATTAAACGCATAGTTCTTCGTTTTCGTTTTTTAAAATGGTAGAATTATGATTAAATTAATCATCATTTTTCCATTTTCAATGCATAATTCTTCAATTTTTGATGCATAACTCTAAAATATAATTCTTCCATTTTCGATGCATAATTCTAATTAAATGCATAATTCTTTCATTTTAAAAATTATCTGTACAGTCACTGCTGGATCAAAGACCAAATGGACCATTGCTGATATCAATGACACAAAACAACATGCTTTAGACACACAAAACACATTAGTGTGTGTGTGTGCGTGCGTGCATGTGTGTGTGCGTGTGTGTGTGTGATACTCACCGCAGGAACAGCAGGTGAAGCAGTTCGTATGATACAGGTTCCCCATCGCCTGACACGCTTGACTCGCTCCATAAACACCTTTAGCACACTTTACACAGATCCCTGGAAGAGCACACACACACACACACACACACACACACACAGCTGTTAGGAGCACAAACACACAATCCCTGATCTTCAGACATCAGACAGCGCTGAAGTTACTACTTCTGTTGACAAATACAGTCTGAATAAAACAGTTCAGTTCTTTGTAATGTGGTTAGATGAGAGAAATGTTATTTACATCTGATGGCATTTAATGACATAAAAGTGTCTCCAATAAATAAACTAAAAAAACTCTTTAAATAAAAAGTTATTAGAAATGTATTTATATGGGTTTCATATAATTTTGTACAAACTTTTATAAAATGTTCAAGAAAAATGTGGTTTAACTGTCAAGTAAAAATTAGTAACAAAAAAGTTTTTTTTTTAAATTCTCTCCAAATATCTTTAATTATTCTTTAACAAAAAATCATGCAATTTTACAACCTTATCCTTGCCTTGTCATAAAAAATTATCTGATATTTAATACATAAATAAAAAAAATGATCATCAGTGTATTTATGCCACTGATATGAATTTCATTCTGAATGTATTTTGAATTAATTAATATAAAATATATTTTTTAAATAAAATCATTTACCGATTTGTCAAAAAAATTGAGTTGACAAAAAAGGGAATTAGTTTTACTCCATGCAAACATAAACTATTAAAGAACTAACCAAACATAACATTATCCTATTTGTGCAATTTGAATTATTGTTTTATTTTTGTTTGTTTTATTAGCTATATTGAGAACGTTTGGTTGACTGTCTACTAGTGCTAAATAATTAAAGTTAGAGAAATTATGCATTTAGAGTGACTGAAGATTAAAAACTCATCAGTCATTGTTCACTCTAGTTACACAGGAAGTGCTCGGCATCATGGGAGAGTGAGTCAGCAGGACTAATGCATTCAGAGTCACGCACAAGATGGCCTCCGTTGGGGTCGCATTCCTCACCGGGCCACGGTCAACATCTAGACACGGTCACGCTGAGGTCACATGACCCCCGAGATGCCCAAACAAACGTGGATCTTCCCAACAACATTCTGATAACTGAAGTCAGGGTTTCGGGAAATCCAGTCTCCAAACCACAGAACGATTGTTTGATAAGACAGGAAATATATTCAGGCCTTAATGATTTAAGAAAAACCCTCTTTAAAAGCGTAATCTACATAAAAGCCATTAGTGCGTGTGATAACAGGCTCTCGAAGAGAAACACTCGTCAGATAAGCTCTCGGTGACTTAATGGTTAACTCATCAAGATAATTATAGCATTATCCAGAGGGAATGTCATGTTCCAGAATCCAGCACTTCTGATCTAATCGTGTTTGTAAAAGTCCCGGGTTTACGGCTGCATCAACATCCACAACTTCTGCACACAAACACACATTATTCACCCGAGAGTCAGAGGTCAGATGAAGGGCTGCTTAAACATCACACAAATCAGAAAAATGATAAGAATGGTCCGTGTTAAGATCACAGTTATTCAACACGATTACTAGTTGACTTTGGAAACATAACTTTTTTTTTTTCTTTTTTTTTTTTAAAGTCTTTTTAACAGTATTTCCTTGAACTTTTTTGAACAACTGAAAAAATAATTTAAAAAAGTAAAAATATGATAAAAACAAATAAATAAATATTGAATAAAAGTATAAATAACATATTATAAAACTAAGTATTTTAAATAATATAAATATAAAGGTATAAATAATATAAATGATATAGGCCTAAAAATAATAACAATAATAAAATTACATTAAAAAAGTAAGATCAACTTTGCTGTAATGCTCTGCTGTAAAGAAAATGGTGTTCTTGGTTTATAACACAAGACAAAAAAGCATAATTTTAGCACAATAAAAGCCCTAGTACCAAGTCAATACAAAAATTATGGAAAAAATAGGCTAACAATACCAATCTTTCTACAGTGCCACATTCAGTCAGCCAGCATGTTTAGAAGAGTAGTCCTACAACTGTAAGCAAATGTCATTACCACTCGTGTTTTATTATCAGCATGTAACCAATAGAAACGCACAACAGCGTTTGGTTTTTCACTGGATAAAAGTTTAATAATAAACCAGCAAAAAAATGTGAATATGTGAATAAATTGGAAATATATTTCACTTAAAGGATTGTGTTCTACAGAACATGACTTTTTGCTGTGGAATCACAAAGCTATTGGTATATAAACTGAATAACCCTGAACAACTAACCCAGCGGTGACTAATTACACGTTCAGCTGACTGAAGATGCATGAATCACAATGTTGATCCTCATTTTAGACTGACTGTCATTCGGTGTGGCTGACTTGGTGTTTCCTCATATTACCAGTGTCACACACTCTAAAACATGCTGGGTTCTTTATTTTTTAACCCAAGTGCTAGGTTCAGCATGTTGGGTCATTTTATTGGGCTGTTTTTAATATGTTTTTACCCAGGTGCTGGGTCATTTGGCTGCATCCAAAATAGCATTCTTCCCTACTATATAGTATATGTGAAAAACAGTATGTGACAAGTATTTCAAGTAGTCAGATTTATATATACACTACCGTTCAAAAGTTTGGGGTCGGTAAGATTTTTAATGCGTTTAAAAGAAGTCTCTTCTGCTCACCAAGGCTGTGTTTATTTGATTAAAAATACAGAAAAAACAGTAATATTGTGAAATATTATTCTAATGTAAATCAGCTGTTTTCTATGTGAATATATGGCAAAGTGTAATTTTTTCCTGTGATCAAAGCTGAATTTTCAGCACCATTACTCCAGTCTTCAGTGTCACATGATCCTTCAGAAATCATAATATGATGATCAAGAAACATTTATGATTATTATCACAGTTGAAAACAGTTTTGCTGCTTCATATTTTTGTGCAAACCGTGATTCATTTTTTTCAGGATTATTTGAAAGTTCAAGAGAAAAGCATTCAATTAAAAAATAAATATTTTGCATTATTATAAATGTCTTTACTGTCACTTTTGATCAATTTAATGAGTCCTTTCTGAAGAAAAGTATTCATTTCTTTAAAAAAAAATAAAAAATCGTATTGACCCCAAACTTTTGAACGGTAGTGTATATAAAAAAAGAATCCACGTTGGCCAGCAAAAAGAAAAAAGAAAAACACTAAAAGGATGACTCATTAAAACAAGAAATGCTTAGGTCATATTTTACCATAGATTCGAAAGAGAAAGGTGAAAAATTATAGCTATATAAAAAAAGCCTGTTTTTTTTACATTCATGCATTTGGCAGATGCTTTTATCAAAAGTGACAAATATTGCATTCATAAAACACATTTCAGTTCATTCATTCCCTGGCAATCGAACCCATGATGACATTGCCGTTGCTAGCGCTATAAAAACTAAAGCATGAAAACTATACATTCTCAGCACAAATGGTGCGGTTTGAGCTGAACAAAGCTGAACAAAGTTTAAAGCTAAGCATTATGTTCAGAAACGAACTATAGGCTACTCGCTATTTTCTTTAATGGCATCCATAAAGAACCTTTAACATCAATGAACCTAGCAATAGTAGAGGTGCTTGATTTAACCATTACACATAACACCATTAACTAGATAGTAGACTATTTGTGACTCAAAACAAGGCAATATTGAGCTGACTCAGTGAACAGCAGTGAGATACACACATGTGATGAGGAGGGTTGGCAACTCAACAAGACTCCTCTCCTCACCTGGCACACACTGGCACACACTGGCACCAGTTCCTCTACCGCTCGTGAATGAGGACAACTCCTTCCTCTCCGGCTGACAGCGGCTCGAGAGCACTGCTTTACACTCGGGGCGCTCCGATCAGGATTTTTGCAGCCGATACCGAGTATCGTTTTCTTGTCATGGTGACCGGCCGATTCCGATACTTAAAGGAGAACTCATTTTTTGTACATTTGGAGTGCTGTCAGTACAGAGAACAACGACAAAAATCGGTGTTGCCTACACAGTGTTATCCTCTTTTTAAAATTCGCACCCTGTTGACTTAAACGGGGCAAGTTCTAAACCTGCTTTTAGCATCTTAACATCCTTGATGTGTCATTACAAGTGCACAGCCATGTGAGTGGTGTTATTAAGAGTGAACACGGTCAATCTGACTGCAGTAGATGTGAAAGATATGAATAAAAATGATGTTTATTCAGCCAGCTCACATACCTGTGTTTTCTTCCTGTTTTCGGTCTAAGTCCACAGTAGTCGATTGTCGAGTTCGTGCGCGCGCGCGATCAGTTATCTAGTTACCAATGATCGCGCGCGCGAACTCGACAATAGTCCTTGTGTATCTAGAAAGGCATCCGCCAAATAAAATGTATTATTATTATTAAAACGCGTGCGGTTGTAATGAATAGCCGCTCACTATCAACACACGACTCATGCTGCCTTTTTTGCCGTTGCCAGTTTTCATATCCGCGATACGTCTCGCGGTGGCTCGTCCTTAAGTGCCGAATCAGGGTCGTCTGATTAGATGTTTTGGACAATACTCCTCCACGTGATTATTTTATCCGAATATGCTTGCGCTCTGTCACTGACTAGCCTAGATATATTTAAAATAATGTTGGCCACTTTTTACTGGTAACAAGACATTTGGCATCATCAGGACACACAAATATTCCCCCATTGCATTATTATACATTATATCTCACATTATATATAGCAGTTTAATGTAGTACTGACACTAAAAGTCAAGTCAAGTCACCTTCATTTATAAAGTGCTTTTAACCGTATGGATTGTTTCAAAGCAGCTTAAAGGGGTCATATAATGACATGCACTTTTACAAGTTGATTGTACTGAAATGTGTGTTGGCAGTGCCTGTACACAACCATCATATAATGATAAAAATCCATCCATTGATTTTGTTTTAATCTCCTTATATGTTTTCCCCTGCCTCAAATCGAGCCGTTCGAGCCTGTGACGTCACAAGCTTGACCGCCCCTCCCACGATTGTTGATTGACAGCAACGTTTCAACACAGACCCGCCCTGAGCGAGCTGTCATCGTAGTCCGTCATTGTTGATACACTGGAGAAGAATAGTGTCTAAGCGATTGTGGTGTTCTGTTCTTGGGTGTAATAATAGGGCTGTCGCGGTGAAGGAATTTCCCTTGCGGTAATTTTGAGTGGCTCAATAGCGCGATATGCGGTATTACCGCCATTTATTTATTTATATTTATTTACTATTATTTGTTGCTATATAAATACGTGTTATGATGTGGTCAGCATACACAAAAACAATGTAACCGAAACTAAACAGCGTCTCTGCGCATTGAAAGGCTGTCACTCAGCGCGCACATTGTTACGCCAACGGACTGTCTTTGAGTGAGTCATTAAACCGTTCATTCAACGAAAACGTTCAAAAGGCGGATTCCTTAAATGATAGATATAATGAAACAAGGTGTTAATTATTTTTTAACTTTGAGCTCCACTTTTCAAGGCTCAGCTGGCCAGCAATGCTTCACTTTTGGGCAAAGCTGAAGCAATGCTTCACTTAATAGAGACAAATGGCATTGATTCAATGCGTGACTCGCTGCTTTCCCCCACGGCTTCCTCGCGCTGTGTAATGCTGACCAGCACTGACGCCATTTATGGTAAATACCCTTACACGTTAAATGGATGAAACGACAAATATTTCGCTTTGCTTGGAAACGACAACCTTTTCACGAATATACATGACTTGACTTCAAAGACAGACGCAGGTAATCGCACGTGCTCAGTCGATCACACTCACTGTATGTTTAGGCAAATCCACGAAGCCTCTGTACAAATCACCATGATAAACAGTCTTGTTATCATTATTAACTTACTTAACATTCAATACACATGGTACGAACTACGAAGGGTGGCCTTATGAAAAAAGAAAACGCGGTTTGCGGTTGCTGCGGTTACTTGCATTCCTCTGCGGTTGGCCTGTCAGTAGCGCGGTATTGCAATATTGCGGTTATCGCGACAGCCCTATGTAATAACGAACACAGCAGTCATTTTAATGTTCCTAAATCCGAACCGCTGAAGACGCAGTGGCTGAGTTTTGTTTTCGATGGGAATATTCCCCACGATCAACGTCAATGTTCATGTTTGCGCGTATCATTTCACACACCAGACTGCTTTATAAACGAGGATCAGTATAAAGCTGGTTTTGCTAAGAAGCTGCTCCTGAAAAAAGAATCGTACCAACTATACGTGTCCCTGCTGCACCTCCAGAAGAAGTGAGTGTAAAATTGTATTAACCTTTATATTAATCTTTGCAAATCGCTTCACGATGAATGTGGCTAATATTTACACTCAGGGTACATTACGACATGTTTTCTATGTACGACATTCTCAATATAATTCCCACGTTTATAATGAACAATGCGTTATGGTTATTGTGTTATTACAAACTGAGTACGTATACATCAGTAAACCCATAGCGTTCGTACATCTCACTAAGTTACTCTAACGTTACCCTGCCAATACATACAAAAATAGATCAAAGTGATATATGACACTACGTTAACCAACCATTCAGAAACGTCCTGTTCAAGCCTTAATTGTCGAACTTCTTTGCGGCCGTCATCTTGTTTCGGGTCCGACTCCGGTTCAAACTGATACGGTTGCACAGATGTGTCCTCAGAGAGAATCCCGCTGCCATAATAAACCCTCAACTGTTGTCAAGTCAACACTCCACGTGCGTTGTGTCAAAGCGCCCGCAGAACAGAGGGGCGGAGTCAGCGAAGCTCATTATCATTTAAAGGCATATGCACTTAAACGGAGTGCCGAAAACAGAGCTGTTTTTGACCAGGTAAAATGAGCGTTTTCTTAAAATACTAATGATAATTTATAATTAAAGTATATTACAAACTTTTCATTTATACCCTAAAGAATCAAATTAACTTGTATGAAAATGGCATTATATGACCCTTTTAACAGTGATAATTGAAATTGGGCCGTGTGTCCACCAAAACGGCGCTATGTTAAACGCCTAGTTGTGGCGCTTGAGAACGTTTTGGCAACGCAGCATTTTTTCAGTTGAGACGAATTCGTTGCTATGATACAGAATATCCGCAGCACGGTTTACTTGTAACTGATTTCGCAGATAATTTGTTTCATACTAAAATTTATTTTTCATCCATTTTGTTGGGTTAGCTCTGCTGGTTGACGTCGATGTACACAGAAATAATGTTGTGACAGTTGGTCGGTGTGATATTAGTCCCGCCCCTCCTCCACTGTGATTGGACGGTTGGGTAAAAAGTGACAGTGATGAGCGCTGCGTTTTACCCAAAGTTGAACATTTTTCAACTCTTGGCGACCAGTAAAAATGCCGCGCGCTCAGCGCTTCAGCGTGAAAAAAACACTCAGTGCCTCGTTACGCTCATGGCGTTTAAAAAACGCGGCGCTCCCATTGAAAACAATTGAAAAAATACACCAGCTGCGTGAAAAAAGGCTTTGGTGGACACACGGCCTTACCGTAACAGATTGTTTAGGCTTAAAACTCTGTAAACTTGAATTTTTTCTCACACAGTAATTTTCATTTTTGGTGAACTATACACAATTGCGATATATTGTTACATACCTACTGCTTTCTTTTTGTTCTGTTTCAACGTCAGGCAGAATCTTTGCAGAAAGATTGAAAAACCTCTACATGTACAACCACAACAGCCAAACGCATTGAACACGGTCGTGCACTGAGAACTCAAATCACAGAATCATTACATTTCTTTTGCACCAAATCAAAATGTTGGAAAGACAAGCTGCAGCTAGACTCTTAGCAAAAAACAACAACAACAAAACAAACGCAAACAAAGTCTCATTCTGTGTTTATTTTAAACCAGACCCCGAATCCCGAGTGCCTGTGTGGACACATGGAGGTCAGAGGTCAGCTGATTCAGCACAAAAGATGGTGCCAGCAAATATCCAGCTCTTCTCAGGAGAAGATTACTTGGAGAAACTCAAATAAGAGCAAAGCTATGTTTGCTACGAGTGTTGCAGCAGATTGTTTCAGTGTTGTGTGTGTTTGTGTGCACGTGTGTGACTAAGATCATTGTTATTCTGAGCAGGTGATCGGCGTTGACCCCCAGCAGCTGTGTCTGGCTCAGAGACACTCAGTGTGTGCCAAGAGTCTGCTTCTGAACCGCCAGCGCATTCAGGCCTGCCAACACTTCGCGCTCACAAGAACGAATGCTAATTCAACCAATCCTGCATTATTTGTGATATTACCCAATTTTGCGTACTTTTTCCAACTTTCAAGGCCAATCATACATTTAAAGTGAGCATTTTGGCCCTGTTTACACTAGGGATGGGCATTTTTTAAAAATATTGCATTCGAATATTCGGGCTCATAAAAATCGAATATTCGTTTATTTAAATGACGTTTAAAGAAAAAGACGTTATTTTTTAAGTAATTTTTTTTTAATGTTTTTGTCCATTTCTGAACAAGTTTATGATTAGGCAATATACACAACAAGCTCACAATACATGTTAAAGTTTTCTTTTAGTTGAAAACATTAAACAGTAGGCCTATGAAACAAAAAATATAAAAAACAAAAGCACTAATAAAAGCATGCTCAAGCAGCGCGAACGAAAAAAAACGGCTAATAAAGCAGATTGCGCCAGATATCGTACACAGCGTACAAACACACTCGAGTCAGCATATGATTATCATGTTTATATTGTTTGACATTTATGTTAAGAAAAACAATAATATCCACACGCAGGGACGCCGCCAGCACTTTATGCTCGAGTGAGAAAAGGCGCCGCGCTGACAGACGCTTCAGAGACACAAACATATCGGTGTTATAAGTTTCTAACAGCACTTTGCGTTTTCTGTTCTTAAACCGGTCTTCGTCAAAGAAACTTAAAGGAAGTATGTCTCAAAATCATTTTGCTATTAGATTATCATCTCGGATCGCGGGGTCCAGCTGTGCTTACCTGCAGTCGTGAATGTAGTGTTGGTCAGCTGCCTTTCCTCATTCGACTGTTTGGATTTCATGTGATTTCTCATTGTGGTGATAATATAATTCAGATTAATTAATTTGATCAAAACTAATTCCATTTTGTAAGATAATTTGGTAAGATAGAAAGTAATTCCAAACTTCGCGAGGCAGACGACAACATTATGTGATCAAATACACACAACTTGTTGACTCCACAGCGCCACCCAGTGCATTTAATTATAACTGCGAGCTAGTGCTTGGGATTTATCATGGATTCACTGCATTTACGGCCAGCAAAAGCAACGTAGCAAAATTCGAATAGTATTTTATTTTTCGAATAATAATTACAGATCGAATATTCGAAAATTCGAATATTCGTGCACATCCCTAGTTTACACCTGGTATTAAGATGAGTTTTGGTCGAACGAATCACAAATAGACGAGTTTACACCTGTGGCATGTTGCACAAAGTTGATTTCAGTTGCTACTACCCAGTTAAGTTCGAGATTAGTTTGAGCAAACTCTGGATTAAACTGGAGTTGACAATTAGAGCTGTGCGGGTAAACCAACGCTTTTTCACTTAAAGGATTGTGTTCTACAGAATATGACTTTTTGCTGTGGAATTAAAAAGCTATTGGTATATAAACTGAATAACCCAGAACAACTAACCCAGCCGTGACTAATTACACGTTCAGCTGACTGAAGATGCATGAATCACAATGTTGATCCTCATTTTAGACTGACTGTCATTCGGTGTGGCTGACTTGGTGTTTCCTCATATTACCAGTGTCACACACTCTAAAACATGCTGGGTTCTTTATTTTTTAACCCAAGTGCTGGGTTCAACATGCTGCATGTTGGGTTATTTTATTGGGCTGTTTTTAATATCTTTTACCCAGGTTCTGGGTCATTTTTACTGTCAATACAAATGGTCAATGGTCATTTGGCTGCATCCAAAATAGCATTCTTCCCTACTATATAGTATGTGAAAAACAGTATGTGACAAGTATTTCAAGTACACAGATTTCCCCCAAAAAATTCCACATTGGCCAGCAACTTAAAAAAAAAGAAAAACACTAAAAGGGTGATTTTTTTTTGTAAAGCGCCACCGCGGAGGCTTAGTAGCACCAGCGGTGGTCCGCCAAAACACTTTTTTTATGTGAATGCCGTTTTACATGAATATTATGACAGGAGTGAAGCAGAAAGCTTTGTTTACAAAATAAATAATAGGTTAGCAATTAAATGTTACATTGCAGCCATGGAAACGATTGGATCCATGAATGAGAGAGTTGTGTGTGAGCCCATAAATTGAAGCTTTGTTGGCTTTGTATTCTGTGTTGTGATCTGGTCACCCGATTATCAGCGAATTTAACAATATTTCATTAATTATTCCACTGTAATCTCTTATTTCTTTTCCTAAATCTTCACTCACGTTAGTTTCGCAGGGGATTTTAAAAGTTTCTTCCTTTGGTTCGGTTTTAAGTTGGCTTATTATATTCACATTCTTCACTGTGGTAAAGTAGGAAACACGGTAGGAAAGCTTATCTTTTTACTTGCACATCTAATTCTTTTTAACACAGTTTGCGCTTGTTATTATACTTGGTAAGGTGAGGCAAGTTTATTTGTAAACTTCGTTTCATACGCACGGGTGATTTTTAGTTGCGCTTTCTCTGGGAGCGCAAAATTAAACGTAGCCTAAACGCTTTGCCCTTGTGGAACATAAAATTCGCTCTTCAGACCTTTTACAACAAGTAGAAAACCTGAAGATATTAAAAAAGAGATGTTCTCTTTCCTGCTCGTGTCCCACATCTCTGATCAAATGACCAAAACGCATCATAATGCCAGGTGTAAACAGGGCCCTATTTGACGAAAAAATAAAAATGCAAATAGTCTATTTTTATTGACAAATTTGATATATATATATATATATATATATATATATATATATATATATATATATATATATATATATATATATATATATAAATTGTTATCTTTTAATTTGATTACATTTAAAAGCTTAATTAAATTGTTAAAGTTTATATAAATTCGTAAATCATAAAACACAGAGTCACAAAAATTCGAAACACAGAATTGTAGGGAAAAATAAAATGGTTTTCATGGGACCGTATATTAAAAGGTTGCTTACTCTGTGGAGTCTAATTATGAACAAACAAGTTTACATGTTTACATTCATTGTAAAGGTCTAACGAATATGTGGAAAGCATTTAATAACCCAATGGTTAAATAATATCGTGATAAATATCAATATCGTATGATATGGAAAAATAATATTGTGACAATAATATTTTTTGGTAATATTATCCAGCCCTACATGCCACCCTTGTTTTTAATATTTACTCCCTCAAAAAACTTTGTAGATAATTAAAACAAAAACAAATCTTTGTAAGCTCACACATACACATTCTTTGACACACAAGCACACACTTTAAAGCTCCAGTCCATAACTTTTTGGGGTTAAAAATTATACAAAATAAATTGAGCAAGTACATAACCAGTCAGTGTTCAAAACTCTCTGCTTGCCTTAGGTCGATTCAAAACGGTAAGCTTGTAATTCCAGTGGTACTGGTGGATTTCCGCAGGAGATTCTAGCATGTCTTTGCGTCATTACGTCACATCTGTACACATAAAGAAGAGTCTCGGCTAGTAGACTATAAGTGTGAGGATGCTGGAGGTGGAGATTTATAGCCTTTTCTCGCAGCACTTCCAAAAAGTATAATCTGTGATTGCGAATGCCAGTATCCACACCGGCGACTGACAGCCCACATTCTCCTCAAAACATAGATTCATCCGCTCTGTGCCGTGCCGTGGCACAACCCATGTAAAGTTGATAATTCTGTGAATAACTGCAATTGCAGATTTCGAACAGAGATGGCGACAAAGAGAAAAAAACTACGGACTGCAGCTTTAAAAGAACAGGTCACCCATAATGACATTTTTTGCCATCATTTACTCACCATCATGTTGTTCAGACCATGCACAATTATCTTTTCACCGTCACACACTAATGTGATGATTAGCAGTGCCATTATGCATGCATTAAAACATGCATTTGATCTTAGAAAAGTACTATAAGTAGTCCATACATGCACTATATTCTGTTAGAAGTTTTCTGATAATTCACTGATAATCTCTTCATTTCCATGCATGTTCAAATAGGGTGCATGGAGGCGTTTCGTCGGTTTAATGTCGTTATACTGAACTGCATTGGTTTTTGCATGTTACATGATTGCAAAAAAGCTTTGAGGGAAAGATCATTGATAACTTACATGTCTGACCTCTTTTGGGGGAAATACAGCACTGATAGTGCAGTTCTGTCCTTTTAGGAGCTTGACAGCAGCGAGGAGATTCTGATGCATGTTTGGAAAGACACAACAGTGAGAAAACTATGACATATTTTTCATTTTTGGTTGAACTAACCCTTTAAGAGTGCAGAAAGACACATCACGAATACCCGGCGAGATTGATTTTAAGGGAGCTGTTGTCACGGTAACGGAGAGGGCTCGCTCTTGCGCGCAGACTAATGCAGACTAAAGAGGGTTCGGCATGCAGTGAAAAAAACATCACCTGCTTCTCAGAGGCAAAAACACAGTCATACCTCCATCTCTAGACTTCCTGCAACTAAACCTGTACTAATGTGTTTCCAGGCAGCAGCAGAAACAAAAACACGTTCGCTACGGAGACACAAAAGAGGAGACGATGCAACAGAATCACAACAACAGACCTAGTGAGCCGCCCTATACATGATCACCTGAAAAGATGTCAATCTAGCTCATGTAAGGCAAGTTTATTTATATAGCACATTTCATACACAGTGGTAATTCAAAGTGCTTCACATAAAAGGAAACAAATACAGTAAATAGGAAATAGAATGCATAAGAAATAAAAATAACAAGAAAGGGATGGAGAGTCAGAGAGTTTCACAGCTGCTTGTTTTACTTTGAGATTTTCCCATGTTGATTGAACTGTGCCGGTGGTGTTTTCTCAGATGTAGGCTAGTAGTTAGTGGGGTTTACGAAGCAAACATCACGGTTACTATTGCTCATACCTAGGGTTAATGATCTGAACAAAACTTCAGTGTGTAACTTGACCAGCACCAGTGTGCTCCAGGTCATGAATGATTCCTTAAATCACTCGCGCGTCTTTTAAATTCGTTATGGTCATACAGCAAAAATGATTATGTTGGAGATTTTAAAGCACTTTATCTGCTCTGCTGCCGTATTTCACCTCCACTAACGCAATGCTAGTTCTGCCAAATCACAAATTAGGATTTCCCTAAGAAAAAAGCACACACGCTCACATGCCTCCAAAGAACATTTGTGTTGATGTTCAGGACTTGGAAGGACACTGGCAGGAAGTGGCGTTCAAACTGGGAGACAAAGTATGTACTCTCTGAAGACTTGCCTTTTTCCGTCCAGGTCCGGGCCAAAAACATGCCGCTAAGAACCCTGTTTGTCTGCTCACCAACTACAATGTCCTTTTTGGGCAGTGCCAGTTTGGATACCAGCAGCCTTTGTTGTGATTGGTCTACCGCTGATGCCCTGTGTGATCAAAACCAATCAGCAATCAGCTGGTTCCAATGCGAAACGAGCCAGATCACCCAGTTACTGCGGTGTTTAGCCAAAGTTCGTAGTTCACTTGGCACCGTGCGCCAACCTGCAACTGAGTCGGGTGCAAAACTTGTGTTTTATCAAAACAACACACTAAACAAATAAACAAACAAATACTATGTTTATAATACTGTCAGCAGATTAAATTCAACAAGATCTACCCACAGAGCCTGATTGCAAAAACAAAAGTTTTAAAATCCATGTCCCAAGCACACAATTATAATGTTCTTCTCATTATGATTTTATGTACTATTTGACAGACTTGAGCTGCACATGTTGCACTTAACTGTATTTTTATTTTTTTAAGTGATTCCAATCATATTTCAAGCAGTTCAAAAGCAGCGTGACAAACAGTGTGCAATGCATCTGAAGTGTCTCAGCTAGAAGGAAATAAATAATACATTATTTATTGTCTTTAATATATCGTAAAATTGTCATATCAGGCCGATAACGATAACATTAAAAATTAACACATAGGCCTATCGGCAAATACAGTATATAGTAGTCGATATTTAGTTTTTACTCTTACTTTATTACTATCAACTATCAAGTCAGTTGTGTCTATTTTTATTTCTCCATTGGAAGTTTGGGAGAAAATAAACAAGATAAAGTTAATAATTCCGAGTCATGAAGTCTCTGACTATAAGAGCAACATCTGAGCATTAAAACTGCACTAATGGATGAAACGGCACTGCCATCAGTCTGATATGTTGCAACATGTCTTGTGATATGATCCAGGTTTTGGGAATTTGCTGTTGTTTGCATGCTGCCTTTGGGTGAAACAAAGACTGGATTAATGATGATTTAACCCGCTCCAAGATAATAATAATGTCAGACATATAAAGCACTCAAGTATAAACCCTTTTGTCCAGAAAGCACACGGATTCATTGACAAAACATGATTTACACCTGTTTTCCCACACTCTAATGATACTTTAATGAGTCCACACAAAGACTGCTCTGTGCGCTCTGGAAGAGGGTGTTTGTGTGTGTCAAGGTGTGAATGTGACTTTCCAACAACACTTTTGGACAAGTTTATTCAAAATAACCCATGTTTTTATGAACTCAAGAGGACAAAACACAAAGCTGATGTCTCCAGATGGAGAGCTTTAATGCACTCTTAAAAATAAAGGGTTTTTAAAGGGTTAGTTCGCCCAAAACTACAAATTATCCCATAATTTAATCACCCTCAAGCCATTGGTATGACTTTCTTCTTTCGGAGTTATATAAAAAAATACCCTGGATTTTCCAAGCTTTATAATGGCAGTGAATGGTACCCGAGATTTTCAAACCCAAAAAAGTGCATCCATCCTTCATAAAAGTTAGCCATACGACTCCAGGGGGTTAATAAAGGCCTTATAATAACTTTATTAACTATAATCATATACTTCATGAGTCAGGTCAGAGGTCACTCTTCGCTTACGGTCTTTACCGAAAGCCAGTGATTATAGTTTATAAAGTTATAAATATGGATATTTTTCTTACAAAAACCCATCACTTAACCACCCAGAGTCGTATGGATGGATGGATGTGTTTTTTTTTTTGGAGCTTCAAAATCTCAGGTACCATTCAATCCCATTATAAAGCTGGGAAAAGACAGTTTAAAACTTTTTTTTATTTAACTATTCGGTTGAAAGAAGAAAGTTATATACA
Source organism: Chrosomus eos (assembly GCA_036326025.1). Classification (NCBI taxonomy): domain Eukaryota; kingdom Metazoa; phylum Chordata; class Actinopteri; order Cypriniformes; family Leuciscidae; genus Chrosomus; species Chrosomus eos. The sequence continues at coordinate 44,101,037 of CM070824.1, read as the reverse complement.
CCTGGCTTGAGAGGGTGAGTAAATGGATAATTTTCATTTTTGGTGAACTAACCCTTTAATACACTCTTAAAAATAGTTTATTTAACATCCATGGAATTTTCCATTGCACAAAAGGAGGAAAAATGTTATTTAGATTATCAAAGTGTTCTTTTGCACACAAAAAGAAACAAATGTTTCTTTTAAGATTGTTCGCTGAAAGGTTACCCAAAAGGTTCTTCTTTGGCATCACTGCGAAAAAAAACTTTTAATTGCAAAAGTGTGTGCTCTAAACTAATAAGAAAAGACTCTGGATCTACTCACCAAAATATTCCTTTTTCATGTGCAGCTCGAGCTCTTTCTCCAGCTCCAGGGTGAGGGCCTCCAGGCGCCGCTCCGCCTGACTCGGGCCGCTGTCCCGGGATGGAGTGACCTGGTACGGGAGCTTGAAGCGCTGCCCCCCGGTGCCCGTTTTCCCGTAGCTAAACGCGATATTGACATCTGAACTCTCCTGTTGCGGTTCTTCCAGACGGGAAACGTTTGGAGATGAACACGGTGGCCGTTTGGCTCAGAGAAGTCCTCCGGTAACGGGATCTGGAGCTCGGGGTAAGCGCTCATCGATCCCCGGGAGCTCCGCGAACTCCTGGAGCTGTGGCTGGAGATGCTCGACCGGGGACTGATCACGCAATTTGGTCGCACGCTTCCGTCCTGACTGCAGATACCGGGTATAATCCCGTGCACAGCGGAGCTCTCCGGGTCGTGGTTCCCCGCAGGCGTGAAGCGCGAGTCGGAGTAGCTTGAACGCGGACTTGTGGTGCTCGACCTGGGGCTTATGTGCCGCTGATCATAGCCCATGCTGATACCGCTAGTTCGGTTGCTGCTCGGTTTGCTCCCGCAGTCGTAACCAGTTAGGCTGGTTCTGGGGCTGGAGTGTTTGCTGGTGTCACTGGCCGTGCTCGCGTAACTAGACCGGGGACTGATCACGCTGTTCCCCCCGTCCTGACCGGGTGACACCAGGCTTGACCGCGGGCTGCTGATACTCGACCTCGGGCTGGTGTTTTGCTCTGATCCTGCGACGAGTGAGTAGAAGCCAAGCTGGACCGGGGGCTCGTGCCCGCGTACCTGCCGTCGGGGTTGGCCATACATAAGCTGTTGCTCCTCGCGCCCGAAACGGGCACCTGTTTCCCTGGAACGAGCCCGTCATATGCGCAGCCGGTGCTGTACCGGTGCACCTCCGCGTGCGTGTATCTCCTGAAACGGTCCGACGCGCCGCTGTAACACGGCAAGGCAACTTCAGATTTGGTGCAGTACGCGTCGGGATCGGGGTAAACCGATTCCCTTTGCGGAGAACAGAAATCCAGAGGCACTGAGGGTCGGTTACCGTTGACGGAGCGCACGGGAGCCGCGCCGTAGACTTTGTTACCGGAGCTGCCATTCATTCGCTTAGTTTTCTCCATGTCGGGGTTCGGCTCCCCGTATATCCCATCCTGATAAACGTCATATATAGAGAGGTTTTCCATCAGTTTGCTCGCTCTGCGCCCCGGATCCTCGTCATATTCATCCATGTCGCGGCGAGTTGAGGGACGTTGAACGCGGGAGCGCGCGGAGCACTAACTACAACACAAACTGCATTTTACACGGAAAAATGCCGCCTCGGGCGAGCCATCGTTGACTGTTCGCGTTTACTTTAGTCCATCACCGTCATTTCGTCACGATACATGATCCCCGTGTGTCGTTTTGTGGCGATACAGCGTCGTGACAAAGTTTCCTCACAAGCGAACGTTTGTCAATTTCAGTTTTTGTAAAGTTGAAAGGTCTTTACAGTCAATGGCGCGCTGCGCGGAGGAATTTTCTCGCTTTGATTTTACGTGATTGTTTCTGCAAACTTGTTTCCAGCGAATCCAGCTCTCCTAAAAATCCCCCCCGAGAATTTCGCAACAATCTGGAGAGATGTTGAGTACGGAGAAGAAACGAGAATGCGTGTTTTAAACGATGTATATAGGACTAGTTTGTGTAAGAGGAATGCGCGGAGGGAGACGAGTGGCGCTGCGGCGCTCTGGAATGTGGTTAATGCCGGAGCGAAACAATGACAGAGAGCAACTCAGCAAGGGGGAGCAGAATCCTAAAAAAAAGTCCTTTGGAGAGCCTATGTGTGTCCACTTTCATCCAGCGGGCCAGATTAAAGATTTAACCACATAGATCAGCCCTCAGAAAATAATTAAAATCTAAACTGAACATCTCTAAACTTTAAACAAGAGGCAAATCTTTTATGCTATTGAATTGTGTCTTGAGAGAATATACAGATTATTAAAGAAATACTCCTGTGCAAGTCTCTAGCCTATATATGATTTGAAAAATTCTACCTGTCTTGTATTTCCCAGGTAGTTCATGCATCAAAAACAATAGCGCTATCATGCACGTACAGCCGCCCATGAATGTTTGAACTGAATCTGGGGGAAGGGCAGATCCTAAACATTTCATTGTACATCAGTGACAAAAGCTATTGTCATGAACGTATGTTTTCCATCACCATAGAATACAGTGACTCACATTTGAGACACTTTTAAAAGCAAGCACACTTTTCAAATGAAACGTTTGACAAAAATGGTTTGGGTTGAACAACCAAAACTAAAATATACAATGAAGACATTGTATGACTTTGTGTCATATTTGTTTGTGGTTATAGAAACATGTTGATATATGTGATGAGCTGCACCTGGATCATCACTGACTGAGAACTCGAGGACAACTTCATATGTTTTCTATTCAATGAGATTCATACCTTTTAAGCAATACCTTTTTATATAACGAAAAAGCAAATATTTAAGCACATAGCTTATGAATTATGCTTGCATTAATTAATAAAATGTTTGTTTCTTTGGATAAAATTGTATAATGCATAAATGCAATTTAGTCACAACACACACACACACACAATTTGTACTGAGAAAAAACAAAAAACATAAACTATATAATATATATATAATAAAAACTATTTATAATATATAAATAAATATATATATATATATATAAGACGCAAACTGAAAGCATTTTTGTGATCTCAAATGTTTGGTCCTTACAGTACATACAACACATATATAATTTATTTTGACCAAAAAGCACAATTGTATTTAAGTAATTTAATATTGTTGTACACTACAAACAAGTACTTTCATGTTAATAAGGGATATCATTTAAAATCCCCAAAAGATTCATTTAAACCCATTGAAGAAAGGACAAGAGAGTGGAAATGAAAAATGATCAGGGTTTAGTTTTTTGGTGTACACTACTGTCTCTTTACATCCCTCATGAGCATTGATATAACATCCATGTTTTAATTAACATGAGCCTCACATAAGGCACAGCACTGAAGCCAATGCACATTTCAGTGTCCCACCACCGGAAGGCAGGACAGAACCACTGCAGCAAATGCGACCACCAAAACAACATCTAAAATTAGTTTCATAATTGATGACTGGCTGCTCTTTTTCCCGTGACCTCTGCCTCGAAACCATTGCACAACATCTTCCAGGTCATACCGTTCGGGCTCGTATCCCAGCTCTTCTCGTGCCTTACGCATACTGAAATAATGCGTGACGCCCGTCTTGTAGACTTCAGTACGGGTCAGCAGGGGCTGGAAGTTATAGAACCGACCCACCACATGGTGAAGCATCTCGGTCAGGAACGCGAAGAGGTATATGAGCGATATGGGCAGTCGAAGCGTGGGAAACGAGTATCCCAGACCCTCCACCAGAGGCCTGAAAAACTCAAAGTTGTTGACAGGCCTTCCATCAGAGATGAAATAGGGTTGACCGGCGGCACAGTGCTGGTGCTCTTCAGTCAAAGCCTCGGCTGCTAACAAGTGTGCGGATACTAGATTATCCACGTGAACAAACTCCACAAGACTGTCAGGATCTCCGTACACAAACCTAAAGATCCCCTTCTCAATGTAAGTCACGATCCTGGGCAGGTGCCTTTGCTCCCCGGGGCCGTATATCCCAGCGGGACGCAGGGCACAGGTCCGTAAGACACCCGTGCTGTTACTCAGCTGTGAACCGTTAGCTTTTAACACCTGCATCTCAGCTATAGACTTGGTCCTGGAGTAGTGATCAGGGTGCAGGTGCAGGGGCAAGTAAGGCAGGCTTTCATCCCCGTTCCTAATCTCCTGACCCCCGAACACTACGTTATATGTGCTGGTGTAGACCAGTCGGGGGACTCCGTGTGCCACGCACGCCCTGAGGATGTTCTCCGTGCCCTTTACGTTCACCTCGTCGATGAGTTTCACATTGAGCTGCTCCCGTCCTGACATCCCATAGGAGGCGATGTGGAACACGCAGTGAACGCCTCGAACGGCTTCTTCCACCTGCGCGTAATCCCGGATATCTGCCCGCGTGAACACGACTCCCGAGGGAAGCTCCTGGCTTGGGGGATTCACATCAAACAGCACAATGTCTGAGGAGGTTTTGAGGAGAGCACAGGCGAGGCTGAAAGAGAAATCAGCTCTGCGTCAATCAAGCTTTTATTATGATGTTTGGAAATGTGTGGGGTAGAACTGAAGGCACACCTTAAAGGGATAGTTCACCCAAAAAAAACCTACATTTTATTATCCTGTAAAAATGTTAATGGATTTTGCGATATTTTACAAACTTTTAAAAATCCTGTCAACTCAAGTTTTAAATTGTATTAAATTGGAATAATGCTACACTACGTCCAAAATCGCATAACCTCTTGAGTACTTATTTTCAATAAGCAATTACTTCGTGACAACTAAAAAAGTATGTTTTATAAAGTATGAGTGTGTGTATTATGAATTTAATCCGGTGTTGTCATTATCATGTGACCTCGTCGCGTCACAGAAAATTCTGTCAGTAATTACTCTCCCTCATGTCGTTCCAACCCCGTAAGACTTTCGTTCATCTTCGGAACACAAATTAAGATATTTGTGATTAAATCTGAGAGCTGGATCACTCCTCCATAGGCTTCTAAGGGATTGAAACTTGCCAGCCCCGAAAAGTTATTAAAGACATCGTTAAAAGAGTTCAAGTGACTACAGTGGCTCAATCTTAAGTTTATCAAGCGACGAGAATACTTTTTGAGCGTAAAAAAACAAACTAAAATAGCGACTTTATTCAAGTATTCTCTTTGGGCCTGGAGATTTCACATAGTGTTATTGTGCAACGCTTCTGGTTGAACGTCACACGCATCACACACACACACACACACACACACACACACACACACACACACACACACACACACACACACACACACACACACACACACACACACACACACACACACACACACACACACACACACACACACACACACACACACACACACACACAGCTTCGGCCAATAGTGAGCCTACGTGTGACGTATAACACAGAAGCGCTGCGCTGTTACACTACGTCAACAGCTTAGGAGAAAGACACGGAAGAGAAGAGATGGTTGAATAAAGTCGTTATTTTAGTTTTTTTTGCACGCAAAAAATATTCTCGTAGCTTGATAAACTTAAGATCTAGTCACTGTAGTCACTAGGACTATTTTAACGATGTCTTTAATTACTTTTCGGGGCTGTCATCCAGCTCTCAGATTTAATCACAAATATCTTCATTTGTGTTCCGAAGATGAACGAAGGTCTTACGGGGTTGGAACGACATGAGGGAGAGTAATTACTGACAGAATTTACATTTTTGGGTGAACTATCCCTTTAAGAGAGGTGTGCTTTTCACTACTCACATAGTGTATGATTGCTGGAAAAATATATACTGGTATGTTTTTATTGAACCATTGATGCAGCAACAGATTTTGTGTGAAAATAAATCTAAAAGCGGTTTGTTTGTTTAAAAATCGCACAAATGTATGAGTTGGAAAGGTGGGCTTTTACCTCACAGACACACGTGGCAAAAGACACAAAGTATTGATACAAATACTTTAGTTTTTTTATATTATTTAGATTTTAAAATATATTTGTACTTTTTTATATCTAAGTTAATGCTTGTTCAAAACAATTACTTTAGCAAAGTTTGTACTATTTTCGGTTTATTTTGACAAAAAAATTCATTTTTGTTCCATAAATATACTGTCATTAAAATATGTTGTTTTTAAAAATACAGAGATAAAATTATTTTTTAAAATTACTATTCTGAAAGCATTGAACGAGATCCCATAATAATTTAATACAGCTTTACAGTAGTAACAAATAAATATTTAATTTGACATTTTATCATATCATAATTAATATCACATTTGTAAACATGATGTTTTCATTATAAATATGTTGATTATCATATTTATGATAGACAGATCAGATAGCAGTGGGCGCCTTTTACCCCAAAATACCATCCTTTTACATATTCTTCATCATTTTTGTGCCATCTAGTGCTTTAAAAGTGAATAAAGTCAAATGTGTCTTTTACCCCAGCGCGCCTTTACCCCCGTTGTACGATACATTTTATTATCCTGTAAAAAAGTATGTAAACTGAAAGAAAAGTATAGGATTTTGCGATATTTTGCAAACTTTTATTTGTTTTAAAAAAGTTTTAAATTGTATTAAATTGTAAAAATGCTACACTACGTCCAAAATCGCATAATCTCTTGAGTACTTATTTTCAATAAGCAATTACTTTGTGACAACTAAAAAAGTATGTTTTATAAAGTATGAGTGTGTGTATTATGAATTTAATCCGCTGTTGTCATTATCATGTGACCTCGTCGCTTCACTGTCATTCATTAATCCTCTCCTGAAAGAATCTCACTGAAAGTAGGACTGTTTTGGACTCTTTTGTGAATAAAAGTACTCTTATACTGTGAATTCAGACACTTCTTTTGTCACATAATGTTTTTCACCTACTTTATAGTATAGGGAAGTATGAGATTTCGGATGCAGCCCTATTAAAACTCACTTAGTGATCATAGACTTTTGGACACATGCATTTAATACATATTCATAATACATGTTAAAAAACTATAAGACTTTAACAGGGTCTTTAACCTGGTGGCCCAGTGAGAATCAGATGAAATCATCAGCTCATTCGTAGAAGAATAAAAGAGGGAAATGATTGTGTAAGTTAAGGGCATAAAAATGTGTACTTTTGTGGGGTTTGCAGGAACAGGATTAGCAGTGTTTCCCCTACCATTGTTTTGGGGGGGCGGCCCGCCCCCTCAAAACTGCCCCCCGCCCCCCCTGAATGAAAAATTCCCCGAGAAAAAAAAAAACTGGACGCAAGAGCTCCATGTAGTAACTTTAGCGGCTATGCTTTTCGCGATAGAGCAGTTTAGTACACTTGAAATCAAATCACGATAGACTAGTGTGTGAATATTAAACGGCTAAAATACTATTTAAATATGAATCACTGTGTGAATGAATGAACTGCACAAGACGCGCAGTTTCATTTCTCACACACACACACACACACACACGCTCGAGCTGGTGCAGACGACGCGCAGTTTCATTTCACACACACATACACACACGCACGCGTGACGATCGCCCTGTTGTTTTCATAGACAGTAAAAGGTTGTTTTTGCCTATATGAGGACACAAATGCATGAACTTCCTCTCCAGACTCTAGGTCCGCTCTTAAAGTAACTCCGTGAGCATTTAACCGCTTCATTTGAGAAATCTATCGTCATGTCATAAACAGAAACTCAAAGGTCTTCACGGCAACCCGTCAAAATAAAAGTTCGGTTTAACTTGACAGAAATATATTACTGTTGTACAGTAGAATTTAGATGCATCTCAATGTAATAATAATACTAACACTAATACAAATAAATTATGATCTCAACTTTATTTTTAAAGGAATAATAAATTATTCTTCCATGTTTTAATTTTAACAGTAAAGCTCATTGTGCAGCACGTTGTTTGACAAAAAAAGTTTGTTCAATTTCATATGATTAAAAGAAATGTAATTAATGTTTTGTCTTCATTTGGTTACCAGAAAAAACAACAGAATTTGTGTGGGAAAAAAAAACATTTAATAGATTTAAAAAAAAAAAGATTGTATAAGTTTAATAATTGTTTATAATAAAAGTTTTATGATTTCAATTAATTAGACATGATTTTTGATTACATAAAAATGTACACCAAGTATCCGTAACACGCCCGCTCCGCGACACTAGTTTCGGGGGATCGACCCCCCCCCCCCTCCCCCTGAAAAAAATCCTAGGGGAAACACTGGGATTAGGCTCTACTGTAGTGTACTGTAGTGTACTGTAGTATGATGCCGCCATCTAGTGGTTCATGGAGAAACTCATATTAGGGTTATGTGAAAAATAAGACAAAAAGACTGTAACATGTCCTAAAATCTTACCGGAATCCAAAATAACCTCCTCCACCGGTTATGAGGACGGTTCTGGCTGTTCTGTTGACTTCCATTGTGTTAAAGAAGCAGGGTGAATAAAATCTGCAAAAAGTTTAGGCCTTAAAAAGTTAATAAACATTATAGGCCTATACATACTATAGCCTACATACAGTACCGGTCAAACGTTTGGAAACATTACTATCTTTTATGTTTTTGAAAGAAGTCTCTAATGCTCATCAAGCCTGCATTTATTTGATCAAAATACAGAAAAAAGTAATATTGTGAAATATTACTACATCTTAAAGTAATGGTTTTATTATTTTAACATACTTTAAAATGTAATTTATTCCTGTGACCAAAGCTGAATTTTCAGCATCATCACTCCAGTCTTCAGTGTCACATGATCCTTCAGAAATCACTATAATTTTCTTGTTTATTATTAATGTTGGAAACAGCTGCTTAATATTTTTTTTAGAACATGTGATACATAGAAAAAAGAAAAAAAAGAACATGCATTTATTTAAAATATAAATCTTTTGTAACACTACAATTCAAAAGTTTTTTAAAAGAAAGAAAATTAGAAATTAATACTTTTATTCAGCAAGGATGTGTTAAATTGATAAAAAAAATGACAATAAAGATGTATATTGTTTTAAAAAATTATGTTTTGAATTCTGTTCTTTTTAACTTTTTATTAGAATGATTTCTGAAGGATCATGTGACACTGAACACACATGTTTTGCTAATCATACTATAGAATGAATTGTATTTGAGTGAAATGAATGATCATGGTTCAGTCAGACTATGCTATGCTATGATTCAAATGATGTCTAATATTCATGCAGACTTTGGAAATGGATGAGTTGGCAGCAGGTATAATATATTAATTATAACATAATTATATTAATCACGTACTTAAATGACTTTGAAGTCTCTCTCGAGCAGTTAGGGTGGGTTAGTGTTAAGTAACATCGATGTCTTTTTATAAAAAATAAAAAATAAACGACTTTTACAAGATCTAACAGAATCTGCACAGAAAACATCCTACGCAGTCTGTAAACCGGTTAACCTTATACAACATTGATATAAATATAAATACATACCAGTACAATCGCGGTTTGAACCGATCGCAAAGTGTGTAAAACCTGCACTTCCTAGGAAACGCGTGAATGGGCGGGACTACATGTTCAATCGTTTTCATTGGATAAGAGTGAGCTGTGCCTCGCTGTGATTGGCTGAAAATGAACTCTGTCCGATGTCCATTAGGAAGAGATAACAGATGCACATGAGTGTAAATTAAATTGCTACTATTTTAAAATACTTTTAAAAATATACACTGCTTATGCAATGTGGTTTACGATGGTGTTGCCTTTGTAATACACACTAAATTTCTATCTATCTATCTATCTATCTATCTATCTATCTATCTATCTATCTATCTATCTATCTATCTATCTATCTATCTATCTATCTATCTATCTATCTATCTATCTATCTATCTATCTATGCCTCGACGTTCAGTACTTGATATACTGGATATTGTTGTTGACATATTTAATTGTTTTACAAAGAGTATTGCAGGTGCCGGTAATGCTGATAATCATAATAAACATTCCACTTGACTGATTTAAAATGTAGATTTGAAAGAGAAAGCTAGATAAGATTTACGTCAATAAAACGTTAGACTGCCAAGGACAAACACTCAGCACTGTTGTCATGACAGCGACAGCGTTCAGCGCAGTTATTTCTATATCATGATCATAAGAAAGGGGCGTGGCTGCGAGCGTAGTGGGCGTGAGCTGCGCCGTGGGGGGCGTGTCCGGACGCGCGCTGTGAGGATGTACATCGGTTTAGTTTCCACGGCGCATTTGTCAAGCTAACGCCGCTCCACTCGTGTCTCATCCCGTGAAACCGATATCCGTGGAAGCGTAACGCACTCTTTGACAGTTCGGGTTTTATTTGTATCTTTCTGGGGTTCATATCGACACAGGTTGGCATCCTGGCACGGTACATGAACATGGCCGCGCTACTCCCCGAGGTTCGAGGACTTCAGACCGATGAGGTAAAATAATTCAGCTGTCATATCATGTGATGTGTTATATATCAGTCATAGAAATTCTGTTATATTGCATAAACATCACCCCTGTCTACAGCTCTTGTGTCATATGGTCTCTGTGGGATCCGGTGGGTCTCTGAATGAGGTTCTGCCACACTTTGTGTAATGATAACAGTATGATGACGTGCTGTTTGTTTACTTAACGACACATAACTGACATACAACTATGTTTGCTTTCGATCCATAAAGGATGTGTTTGATTTGGTGATAAAGATCACTTTATTGAATTTCTATTGTTGTCTTGTGACTCTCAAGTGTCACTCTTGCGCAATATCTACTGTATAGTTGTGAGGGCTAGTATGACGCCGCATGACATCACATGTTTATTATATAGCATATTTTTGATCACATATGGTACATATAATTTTATTATATTTATTGTTCGTTGCTCTTTTATGGGGAGGTTTCTGTGTTTTTTTAACACTATTTCGGAAATAATCATTGCACATGTTTTTAAGACGTCATCATAACTGCATTTTGATAGCTTTTGTTTGTTAATTTTGAGGATATCCATATGTATTATGTAGGCTATATAAGTTGTACTGTATAGACAAACAAAAGTTTGGAAACATTACTATTTTTAATGTTTTTGAAAGAAGTCGTTTATTCTCATAAAGCTTGCATTTATTTGATAAAAATTCTGAAAAAGTATAATTAGTATTCTTTAAAATATAATTTATTTCTGTGAAGCAAGCTGAATTTTCAGCATCATTACTCCAGTCTATCACATGATCCTTTAGAAATCAATCTAATATCCTGATTTTTATCAAAGTTGGAAACAGTTCTGCTGCTTAATACTTTTGCATAACCTGTGATACTTTTTTTAGGATACTTTGATGAATAAAAAGTAAAAAAAGAAAGAAAAAAAACCAAAATCTTTTTAAAAAATATAAATCTTCTGTAACAATATACACTACCGTTCAACAGTTTGGGGTCAGTCATTTTCTTTCTTTAAACTTTTATTGAGCAAGGATGTGTTAAATTGATCAAAACAAAAGTGATAATAAAGAAGATTTAAATTATTAGAAAATATTTTTTTTATTTTGAATAAATGGCAATGCAGTTCTTTTTAACCTTTTATAATTTCTAAAATATATTAAGCACTGTTTCCAACGCAGAATATTATAGTGATTTCTGAAGGATCATGTGACACTGAAGACTGGAGTAATGATGCTGAAAATTCAACATCGCATCACAGAAATAAATTATATTTTAAAGTATATTTAAATAGAAATTTTAAGTTTAAATTTAAAATTTTAAGTTGTAATAATATTTCATAATATTACTGTTTTTTTCTGTATTTTTGATCAAATAAATGCAGCCTTGATAACGATTAGAGACTTCTTTCAAAAATATTAAAAAAAATAGTAATGTTTCCAAACTTTTTACCGGTACTATATGTATGTAAATTGACTATCTTTTCCTTTTTGGAAAATAGACCAAAAATAATGATTTCATCTTGCATTAATGCATTCTGGCCAATCAAATGTTCTCTGAAAGAAGAATGTCCCTCCCACTTATGGGTCAAAGTGGATCAAACTTCCTGTTTCTGCAGGAAATACATATTCTTAAACCTCTAGCCAGTTTAGTTCTTGATGTTCATTGTCGTTTATGTACCTTGAATATTTTTTTGCTTTCCTTCAGGATGAATCCAGAATCTTAAGGGTTAAAATCATTGCTGGAATTGGTTTGGCCAAGAAGGACATTTTGGGTGCCAGGTCAGTACATCGGGATGTTTTCAGCCATTGCACCATGAAAAATGACACTAGAACATATTACAGTTTTTTACAGTCGCTAGGACACATTTCTCAATACTTAGGTCACTTTTTCAAAACTCTTCACACAGTGAGCACAACAGAAGTATATGTGGGCTAAACTGTGGATCATTTATCATTGCTTTGCAAAAATGCATTCAATGACTACATCTTTCAAATTACATTAATTCTTTTCTCACTTCGACACAACAACCGCCTAAAACTCTGTGTACCTACAGGCCAATGTGCACACGCTTACATACTGTTTTCAAAACTGTTATAAACTTAAGTTCAAAACAATAACATAATAGAAAACTGAATAAGACAGCATTTTGCAACATTTCTACAGTAATATTGTAATGAAATATATTTAGAATCAAAAAATTAAATGGTATAAAAACAATTGGACCAACCACAGCTGATTCCTATTGTATCTGTATCGGTGGATGGTGTGTATACAAATTTGTATACTTTGGAATTACTCCAAAACATAAAATATAATAACTGCATGATGTCTGATTCATTCTAGTATTGCAGTGAATTCTAAACAGTAGAGAGGTAGAAGAAAGAAAGCATTTACATAGGAAAACATTGTATAAAGTTACATGTTGTTAGTGTTTTTTATGTTATTTTTTGTGGGTGATAAAGTGTGTTTGTTAGCTGTCAACCTTTGCTAGTGTTCTGGAAGAATGTGTTGATTTGAGATATGTATGAAGTGATTTGGTAGTTTTAGTGCATTTTGAATGTGAAATGAACTGCTGTGCCGAGCTGAAAGTTGGTTAGGAGAACTGTGTGAAGAGTTTTGAAAAAGTGACTTAAGTATGGAAAAATGGGTCCTAGCGACTGTAAAAAAACTGTAATGTTAATGAAAGACACATAACGGATTGATTAAACAGCAGATGCTAGACCATTTGAGACTTTTGGCATTAGGTAACATTATACAAACTGCCTTTTCAAAAAATAAATATTGTGTAAAATGTGCTTATTTTCAACAATCTTGTGTATGTCTCATTTGTATCATGTATAAACCTGGCTCTTTAAATATCACCTGAAGAAAAGCCCATACTGTTGACAATAATAATAATAATAATACATTTTATTTGAAAGCACTTTTCTGAGTACTCAAAGACACTTTACATAAAAAAGAAAAATCACGAAGTAGAAAATCACGAAAATGACGGTCAATTATGGTCCTTTTCTCTGCTTGAATGAGAGTTTGTGTGTTCTTTAAATGCTCAGTTTAATTGTTGAACAAGGTTTTTTCCACATAATTTCATTCAACATTCACTCAGGGACACGTTTTGGGTGCATCGGCATAGTCTCAGGTAGTGTATGACACATTTTAGGGACACTTCGCTTGGCTAAGTTGTTTGTTTTATATACCGCCTCCACCAGCATCGTGTTCCTGCGCCTTCAGTTTGTTATGAAAACAAAAAATAGTTTATTTATGCCTCATGTATCCCGCGTAACGGACAATCTGACACCCATACAGGCTTTTATCTGTTCCTCAAAAAGATGTTGTAGATATAGTTTTCACAGCCTAATAATTGATTTGGATTCAGTAAATCTGATTCATTTAAATACTCTTCCAGTTTTAGCTAAATCTTTTTTGATCATGAGGTCAGCATGAAATCCAAATTGACCCCATTTACTTTCTTAATGCACATTTCTGGCCTTATTATGCTCGTTTTGTCTTATTCAGCTTCATTCTGCTATTGAAAGCCTACTTTCATCATCAATCTATTCCCAAAAGTGTAAAATCACGTCCCGTCCTACTTCTTCTTTTTTCCTGCAAAAGTCAAAAAAGTGATATGGGTTACAGTTGCGGTTTCATTTTTACTCTTAATGATTATTTAGTTTAATATGTATCCATTTACCAATTATTTGATCTAGGTTTGCTTTGTAATACAATGCAAGCTCAGTATTTTGCCAAGAAAAGTGATTTACAAGCCACCACATGCTAAGGAATTCATATTATGCATAGCCTACAATGAAGTGCATGCGGATGGAAACGTCCCGGACCGGTTGCGTCCCACAGTACAGTAGATGGCAGTGTTAGTAGCCGTCCTTGAGGATACGAACACATCGTACTCTCACTGTGACCTAAATAACCCAGCTCTAGGTAATCGATATCTGTGCGGAGCGATATCATCTCTCCTTCACTGTATTACTCGCTTGGAAAAGGCCAGATATTCAGTGAAAACATTTCAAGATCATGTCTTGCTTCTTCCTGGTGTTGCACGTAGATTAAGATGATGAATGACACGATCCCAAACTAATTAATCTGAACTAGACTGGTTTAAGAGAATCCTTCTAGACTGTATGGATGAAACCTGACTTGTTATGATTAGTAAAGATAGATCCATTCCAGTATCACATGACTACTGATCCTTCAAATAACAATGGAACGTGACCGCATTACTTAAATATTTAGTAACACTTCCTGTATGACTTTAAGATGGGATGTTGTGTGCTTATGTAATATTTGTCTGTTTTCCTCTCATCCACAGTGATCCGTACACAAGAATCTCGCTCTATGACCCGGTCAACGGAGAAATCACCAGTCTACAGACCAAAACCATTAAAAAGGTATGTGTACAGACTGAGTCAGACTCTCTATTACTGAAGTCATCTATTTGTCAAGAGATGTTAAACAAGATTTCTTCATCTTTCTGTTCTTGTCTTTTTTTTTAGACTTTGGATCCGAAGTGGAATGAAGAATTCTTCTTTAGAGTAAGTGAACGGGTATTTACAAAAATCACGTCTGCTGGCAATGAGTTGATGAAATGCTTATAATGATTTAAATCATAAAAATATATATACAACAATTACTGAAATATTGTTAACCTGAATGTCATGTGACCATTAACTGTCATCAAAGAACTGACAAAGTATATGCAATCTGTTGTTCAATTATTGGAATATTAACTTAAAATCTCAGTAAATATTTTAGGTCAAAGGGGTTTTGCTTGCAAAAAAGTTTGGTAATCCCTGGCCTATGATGCTTTTTAAAAAATCTCATTATCAATACTTTAATACTTTAATAATTTATTTATATATATTATTTAAATTTAAAACTACATTTGTAAAGTCATACTACCTTACATTTTTGTTGATTTAATTACAAAAAACATTTAGTCTAGACAGGACAATAAGAGGTGTTCACACTACACTTTTTGTTCCATTGACTTCCATTCAAACGCATACAAATGCTGGAGACTGAAAACTCGAACTTCGGCGCGTTCCAAATTCAGGTTTTTTGAACTCTGACCTGCAAATTTGTATCACTTGTAACAAGTTCAAGTTCAAAATTGATCAGTATAACACAAAACAACCACAGTTGACCAAAGTGCTTTAACAATGTCAGGATACACACAAATGAACAAAAACCAAAAAAAAAAAAAAACAATAGGAGATCGATAAGCCACGGCGCGAAAGTGGAGTAGATTGTATTTTTTTACTTTCTGGATTTATTATTAGTTGTCATATGTTGAATTTATGTTTATTAAAATGAATCCACAGAATGTGTCATCAAATCACTACCATTGCAGCGTCCATAGAAATTTCATCATTCATTGTTATCATGACTGAATATTGTGTGTGATTCCAGTAATGTGTTCTTGTGAAATAATATTGAACAGTTGCAGTCGTTGTGTTTGGTAATAATATAACAGGTTATAGAATATGGGCTGCTCATATTTCAGCATTAGGAGCCTGTTTAAAAGCTCAAATTTTTTATAAAAAAACATTTTTGCATTTCATATTAATGGACCATAATAGAGTTATGTTTCTATAAACAGCCAAAAAAAAAAAAAAAATCAGACAAAGCAAGTGTCAATGCTTCAGTCAAATATATGCAATTCATATAACGTTTAAAAATACCTTAGCAATCCATAGCAGCCAACCAAAGCTTTTCACGATGGAGTTTTGCACCAGCCGATTACATGCACATCAATATGCTAATAACTACCAAAAATCTGTTTATTGAAATAGCTCAGTTTAACGGTTTACATGCAAATCAATAACCCGGTAATGCAATTAAACCAGGTTTACAAGACTGTGTTAAAAAACCAGGTTATTGCCCGTTAGTGACGTCAAAATGTAAGCGTCCATGTATTCTATTTATTATGTGAGTTGTGATGTTAAATAGAGCATTAAAAACCCCAGAGTATTTCGAAATGTCTTGCACAGACTCAATCTCCTCTCGTATTTGAAGCTGAACCGCTTGTCCTTTGGCTGCACGAGATGAGAACACATTTTTTATATTTCTTGGCTCAAGAAAAATACAATGTTTGCGGTATATTTCACCTCGCTTACCGTGAAACACTCGCTGTTGCTGGATGCGACAGGATGCTTTTCTGTCACTTATCACACACACACACTTCAATAAGCCGACAGAACACTGGTTAAGGTGTTTACATGGGCAAAAATCCAGCTCTGTCGATCGGTTTATTCTCAAACCGTTTATGATTTTACACGATAAACTGTTTTCATGACCACACCCGTTGAGCTTATTAAGCATAACCAGTTTAAGAAACGTTCTCATTGAATAAATCTGAAATTTAAATCTCTTTCACAAAAATCTGTTTTTCCCCTGTTTTTTTTTTTTTTTTTACACCACTGTGCTGGAAACGTGTTATATAACAGCTTATATTCTGTGACGTTCCTGCCGAGTTGGTTTGTCTCGACTCTTGACAGTGTTTATACTAACTGGGAAATACTGTCTAGCTCTCACATCTCTGACCTTCACATTTCTGTGTAAGAGAAGACTGGCATTCAGCATGAGTCGGTCCTGTCCGATGTCAAATGACTAGTCTGGAGCATAGATAAAACTCTAAACAGGCCAGCGCAATATGGCTTTATTTTGAGCCAAATAAAACTTAATGTGTTCGGCCGATATCTTCCTTTTCCTCTAATATGTGAAAAATGACCATCAGGCCATAAGCAGATTCTTACTCCTGAATATGTGATGAATGTGCAATCTGATTTTTACCTCCTTGAAGAATCAGCCTTAAATGAAAAAAACAGCCTGTTTGGGCATGTAAAGAGAGAGGTGCAATCACATGTTTTGGGGTCAGAGGTCAGGGTTGAGTTACAGGGAGCGTTTGCAGATGAGGGGTGCCGCTTACATTCTGTCCACTTTCCCTGCTGTTATGTGACGAGCCGTGACGCATTTACTGACGCGTTGTGCATATCTCTCCCACATAGACATCGCTGGTTTGCTCAGAAAGACAGATGCTGGTGCAACACAGTGGCAACATCAATATAAGGCTCTTCGGAAACTAGAACCCATTTCAAGACGTTATAAGACTCATCAATACTTTATATAAGGCGTATTGAACACTCATGCTTAGAAAAGTAGTTATTTTAGCATTATTTCAGATGTTCCAAAGAGAATCTTGAGCTTCAATGAAAGTAAATGAGTCACATGATCATTGTAATGCTTATTTTTTGATCAGCGACCTACTGTAAGAATAGTGCAGATTCTGAAGTATTATTCCTTTTACATACCGATACCTTTTTTTTATGTTTAGAATTCTAAGGTTAGTCCTAAAAATATTAGGTCTTAAAAGGAGCACAAAAATGCACTAATCCTTGATTTGCAGTGTGGTTTCAGACTTTTAGACCTTTCTTTGTGTTTGTGCGAACTATCCTGTCTATTTCTTTGCATGCAACAATGACCTGCTGTACCTGATATTTAGTTCATGAGTCACGACTATAATGATCTAGACAGTGGCATAAAAGATTCTGACCTATTTGTGATACTGACCACTGGCCCAAATACCAACATGGGGACTAAATGATACCAACCGAGCTTACAGACACACTGTTATGAGTCACTGGCCATTTACAGGCCTAAAGTCAAGGGATATGAATGGAGGATGAACTCAGTTTGCATATAATGAGACATGCATAAATAAATTCTGTATATATTAGTCCATAAATGAACAGTAGTCTATATATTGATTTTTTAAAATCTTTTATCTCCCACAGGTGCATCCCCGGAAACATCGTCTGTTGCTGGAGGTGTTTGATGAAAATCGTTTGGTATGTACATGAGTGCCTTGATTTACTGTGATTAAAAATGTGTTTGAGAAGTTTGTGCTCTACCATTTAAATGTTTGGGGTTGGTGATGTACAGTAAAAAGTACAATAAAAACAGTAATAATGTGAAATATTACAATTTAAGTTTTCTAGGTGAATATATTTTAAACTGTGATTTATTCCTGTGATCAAAGCTGAATTTTCAGCATCATTACTCCAGTCTTCAGTGTCACATGATCCTTCAGAAATCATTATAATATGATGATTTGATGCTCAATAAACATTTCTGATTATTATCCAGGTTGTAACCAGTTGAGCTGCGTAAATTCTTCTTTTCTTTGATGAATATTTATTTTAAATAGAAATATTTTGTAACATTATAAATGTCTTTAATGTCACTTTTGTTCAATTTAATGCATCCTTGCGGAATTAAAGTATAATTAATTTTTATAAAAATCATACTGAACCCAAACTTTTAAAAATTAGTGTAGTAGATGAGTGAACTCGACGTTTAAATTGACAGATTTTTACCTTGAGAAGTTTCCATTAATACATTCTATGTCTATGTTTTGCTATTGAATTAACGAGTAAATTGTTAAAAAGTGCTGTGTATAATTTCCGCGCCAGTAGTTTCACCATTGGCATTGTTGAGTTGCCTGATATATAAATATTGGCTTAACCAATGGCATTAATTTGAGGCAGGACTATTTGTTTGGCTGTACAATGGGAGACGTGTTAGTTTGGTAATGAGACCATTCACAGTTCAGCGGTCTCAGATGTATTGGGCATGTTAGTGTTGGGTTGAGGAGGTCTATAAAATCAGCAGCTACCTGAGTGTTGGTGTGTAATGAATGAACAAGGATGCCTTTTTGCAAGTAGCCACCATAAAGCTCAGGTATGGGAACTGAAATGTACCTTTGGGTGTTGTAAATGTGAAAAGTAACTGCTTTAAAGCGCATAAAAGTCAATGAGGCATGAGCAGTGTTAGGGGGTTTTCTCCGTCACACGCTGACAGCGTCCTTACTGAATAACGACGAGGGTTAAACAAACTATAGCATAAAGGACTCAGTGTTCAAGTAAGAACAGTAACTCCAGATAAGACTGTAAACTGCAGTCGTCTTCCTGTATGTGACAGGGAAACCCTGTAAGAAAAACTGGTTTGTCATTGCTAGAATGTGTTGGTTGGCATGAAGCATATGCACGCTTTTCCCATCTCCTGAGGAATGGGTTAGCTTACAGAAAGGATGACAAATCATTTGAGACTTTTGACAGTAGATGTTTAATTTATGATCAATCTCACTTGTGTTAATGCATGCAGTTGCCTCTATTCTTTGTTTTATAAATTCCAAATGTGCACAAAATTTTAATTCTCGTCGTAAGCTGGACGATTTCCCAGACTAGCCCTGAAACTCCAATTACCCCGGGTGCAATTGCCCCTGATTGATGAGATGGCTTTTCTCTGACAGAAGCATGCTCTTAAATGGCTGCAACAGCGGGTGTCAGATGACACATGATGTTACAGTGGCACATGTCCATATGTGAGCTGGCACAACAAGCTCAGTACTTGATTTTGGAGGCACTCTTTTAGGCTCACTCATTTCCTTCTGCTAGTTTTGAACGTGTAGAGATCATTCGTGGTTAGAAGTGTAGAAATGAGCAAAATGCTTGAGCTTGGCGGGTTCGGCAACTCGTTACACCTGGCATATCTCCCGATGGCTCATGCCGTTCATAAAGCTTAAAAAAAATATGCCAAATCTCGTTCCTCTTTATTTCCTGTAACTCTATCCTGGTGGGGTAAAAATATTAGCTGGGGTGCAGCTTTACAAGAAACTCTAGACACTGGGCTGCAACTTCTGTAAAAAGGAGGTGGCAGGGACGAGGTTGGCTAGAACAGGGACGAGCTGTTCCACCTCCATCCTGGCATGCACACAGATTGTTGTTTTTTTTGCACTGGGGTGACCAGCTGTGGGAGGGAGGGCACCCGTGCCTGAATCTGTGCTTGCGAAACTACAGAAGGCACAGCTGAGGCTTTCTAGAAGTCTGGCATAGAGGGGTTTCTGGAGCAGTTGCCTCAGTAAAGCTCTGCCCGTTATCCTTCACAGAACTAGATCTGTAGATGCGAACAGTCCTTTATTATGCGCTTGATCTGTCATGGTAGCTTCTGAGGAGATTCGAGAGGAATGCCGCCTGCTGCTATTTTGGCTTTGTGGAACCGCTAATGGTTGCAATCGCAGCACGGGACCAGGAGCAGTTGCTTTTTTTCTGCTTGCTTTTTATTTGTTAGTTTCGGGTTCCTTCATTCCACTGGACTAGGAAGTGTAACGGCATGGCGCGACACCTTCGATTGCATTTCGCTTCACGTAGAAGCAACACCGACCCGCTTTCAGAAACGTGCAGCGGTCAAGCTGAGGAAAGCGCGCGTATCTCCAGCGAAGGCCTGACGCAGAGTTCCCTCCACATGAAGCTGACTCCAGGACAGCTGGCTCTAGCTTTGCCACCCTTGTCGCCAGAATACGGTAATTTACAACGGCACGGCACCCTGTTTATCCCGAAGGGGAACGGGAGCAGAAAAAGCACGCTTCAGATCTCCTTACAGCCCTGCAAGCAGAGTGGCGATGCGGATGCCGGGGAAGACGGAGAAAAGGACGGAAACGGGGATAGAAGTTCATGTTGCAGTAGCACAGCAAGCGATGCCGGTTATTGCAGCAGCAACAGCATATTCGAAGCGGATCTCTCGGATCGCAAGCCGATTTCTCGGCGGAAGGCGAGGGCACCGTTGCGGCGCTGCTCGTCTTTGGTTATTTTCCCACGGAGCCCGTGCACAACGCCGCCCGCCTCGCCCGTTAGTCCGGTTGCGTCTCCAATGATTCCTCCACTGCCTCCATCCGCACGAAGTTCCTTTCAAACGTCTCATCAGATGCAGCTGTCCAGCATTGATGCGTCTCACGATGACATGCAAGCGTCCAAGGGATCCATCGCCACTGCAGTTAATGGTCTACGGCTGTCTAAAAACAGCACGACCGCAGAGCACAGAGACGCCAAACCCATCGTGCATTTCAGCGTGCCACCGGAACAACCGCCAGGACCAGAGCGAACGGAAAGACACTCCAGCGTTTTACTGCACTTTGCAAACCAGAAACCGCTTTCCTCAGGGAAAGTAAATTCGGCCAAAACCAAAGTTAACAATGACTGTTCCAAAGCTCTCGAGGGCCTTCAAACTCACACCGTCCCGGAGCCTCAGAAAGCGAAGCTTTTCCGTAGCACCTCTGCTTGCATGTTGCCAAGCGGAAGACCATCGTCATCAGAAAGAAGACACAACACTTTTCCCACTGGTTGTAATTCGTTTCAGTCTTCAAAAAAAGGATCTCATCCCATCCTTCATAGGAGTATTTCTTTGGAGTTACCCTGTGCGAACGCTGAGATATCTTGTCACGTTTCAAATGCAGCAGACTTGCACTCCAAGAACGGCCCTCCGCATGTACACATCCATGTTTCTCACGGCACAGGTGCAAGAAAATCAAACACCCTGCAGGACAACAGCATAAACGACAAAACGTATCACGTGCCAACCGGCACAGAGAGAAATGATACCGTAAGCCTTCCCGTCTATTAGTTTTGAGAATGTTTTATCTTGGTGTTATTTTACCCTCTTAAACACGTAAAGATAAAGTCGGTGAGTGTGAACAATGTTTTGCTTTCAAATTTAGTAGTTTTGTAGATCATGATTTGTTGGATTTTGTCGATTGTTTTCAACGAGGAAGTGATTTTTGCGTCTAGTTCTCTTGTCATTCAATAGGTGTTTAATTGAACATTGTGCAATGATTGAGCAAACACGCATTGTAACTAAAGTTCCCTTATGATCTGGCATGTAAACCTTTACTTTTAAATTTTAAATATATGCAGATACATAATAGACAGTAATAAATTTCAACATGTGATTTGTGAAATTTCCAAATTAATTACAGTCCATTTAATTTAAAGGTTACACTTTATTTGAAGGTGTCATTGTTACAGAGTAATTATATATTTTAGTAGTGAGTAAATAATTAACAACATGTACTTACTAGGTTTATGGTATGATTAGGGTTTGGTTGAAGGTTAGTTGCATGTAATTATGCATAATTTACTGTTATTACTACTATAGTAAGTACATGTAACATGTAACAAGGACACTGTATGAATTGAAAGTTAGTTGCAGTATTATCATAATTACGTATATACTATATAGTAATAATATAACATATATATAAACCGCATCATGCAAACTCTCTTCAGTCTTTATCTGCAAACCTGCGGGAGCTAATTTCAGCTCTTTACATTTGATATCGATTATTAATTTGCACAATTATGTGCACCATATGCAAACTTTAAACAGATGTTTATTTGCAATGTGCTGCTAATCCATTTCGGCAGGTTGGCTTATAAACAAGCACTTAAAAAATGCCTTGCAGCTAAAGCAGTTGCATGCTTGCACAGCACATTTTACAGGCGTTTTTCATTTTTTATTAATTTGTTAACACTCTGAGTGATGATCACTGTATGTATTTACCTCTGGGATAATTATAGACAGTGGTCCCCCAACCTCCCCCAGCCCTACATCTATAAATATAGCCTTGAAAATATTCTGCTTGACTCCAGTTAGTCTGGTTGAGGACCATGCTGGATTCAACATGATATGCAGGAGCTGCACATGGCTGTCTGTCAGCTGTTGGGTCAAAGGTCAGCTGATGGTGTCAGTGAGTTGTGATGTGATTCCTTAAGGATAACATGTTCGCTGCCCAGCGGGTGCCAGCTTAGCTGTGGTATGTTTTCAGAGCGTCAGGTGTCTCGCTCACAACACTTATTTCATTTACACTCGATCTTTTTGTCTGTGATTTTACAGTGTGTTAGAAACGGGTCACACAAGCAATTAGCAGCGCTGTTACCTTTACTGCAGCGCCTCTCTTATGTAATCTAATCTAAATGCAAGGCTCTAATTTCAGTGTGCTGTTTGTTTGTACACCTGATTTGATGTTCAGGGCTGTTGGACAAATTGTTCTCGCTCGCTCACATGTTTAGAGAGTACTTTGGGTAAATGGCAGCAACAACAACCACAATAGAATAGCATTCAGATCCATTGTGCTAGAGTAGGTTATCGAAACTTGCATAGCAAAACTGTGCTACGCTATACTTGTTATCACTTTTGCACAGAAACTGAGCTGGTGGTCCGCCAGGGGGTTTGGGAACGTCTTAAAGTAATATGATCCAGTATGTTTGTCATTACGAGATGCTGCTACATGCTTTTGAATCAACAGCCAGAAAGTTTTTGCATATAACAAATGCAATTCATTGCAATCACATTTTTTAATTTGATAAAAAATAAAAAATTACTATTAGCAATTTCTCAGCATATTCTACCTTATAACTATTTAAATACTTTTCATTCACATGAATTTTTAACATTTTAATAATTTCCTTGATTTTTCCAAGGTCAAGAAATTCTCCAAATGTGGCAATATAAAACATTAAAAACATAATAATTAAAAAAAAGTTAAGTATTTAAATTAAAATAAATTAACTTCTACAATTACAGAATATCTATTATTATTATTTTATGACTGTTCATTTCTCAGCAATCTGATTAAATGTTTAAATATTTTTTTAAATTACATGACTTTAAGTTTTTATATATTTTCTTGACTTTTCCAGGAAGTCTCAATATGAAAAACTAGAAGTAGCATGAAAAAATTTATTAGAAGTATTAAATTGAATTAGTTACCTAACCTTACTTCTGTATCCCAGAATATATTATTTTATATCTTTTTTATACTGACTAATATTAATTACTAATATAGAAATTTCTACCTTTTAATAATATTAATTTACATAACTTTTTAAGATTTTATTAATTTCCTTGACTTTTTCAGTTCTAAAAATTACACTTTAAAATGTCCTCATACATCCAGGTTTTAAATAACCAACCCTCCTCTTAGAAAAAAAAAACAGTTTTTGGAGTGTCAAAATAAAGAAAGAAATATGTTGTCATATTGCATCTTCATTTTTTGCTGTTTCAGCTTATTTTAAAGCCATTTAAAAAAAATTATATTCTATATCCTTTCAAGTTGTGTTATGGTCCCCTGGTTGAAAACCGCTGGTTTGCATGCATATGGAGGAGGAAGTGGTTGTGCAACATGTCTTTGAGTTGTGCTTTTCAGCAAACTGAATGTTTGTTGTTGTACTTGATGTGGACATTATCGCGTCTCCGGGCGTCTGGCCAACAAGCGTTTCTGCTGTAAATGAGTCGAGCAGGTCCAGATCGGTAACTGGTTTGGGTCCAGTTCCTCTGTTTCCCGCTCAAGGACACCGTAACACCTTGTGCTCGACGGTGGGAATGGTTAACACATGATTATGTGACCTCTGACAAAGGTCAATGCAATCAGCGCACTTCTAAAGAGTTGTCAAACGTCTGTGTGTATGAGCACCGGGGGGTTTGTTAGTGCGTGGTGTGTGTGTGTGTGTGTGTGTGTGTGTGTGTGTGTGTGTGTGTGTGTGTGTGTGTGTGTGTGTGTGTGTGTGTGTGTGTGTGTGTGTGTGTGTGTGTGTGTGTGTGTGTGTGTGTGTGTGTGTGTGTGTGTGTGTGTGTGTGTGTGTGTGTGTGTGCGTGTGTGTCTGTGTGTGTGTGTGTGTTCTGAGTGTTGTGATTTTCCACAGCACATCGTGTGGTTGATTGGCTCTTATCAGTCAACAGGGCAGCACTTGTAATCTCTTCATGTCTTTCCTCCCGCAGTGCTTGAAAACCTAATGGATTTATGAAAATAATTAGATGTCTCGCTGTGACAGCTGCTTGAACGAGACTTCGTACTTGTTCCTGGTCTTATTGTGCACGACTTTTCACCTTTCATCAAAATGCAATTAGGCTGCCTTTCTAAAGTTTATACTGTATGAATAGTGCAGTAATTGAGTTCTGGTTATCATTACTGTCTTGAAGGTCAAAGTCCCACCGTACATTTTTGTCAGAATATCCTTGTTCAATCCAAAATGCATTACATTTATGGAAGTAAAATGAGTTTGATTTTAAATTTAACTATTGCAAGATCTCATTTTCACAAAGTCATTATTGCAGCTTCAAATCAAAATTTTTATTTTGAATGATTTTGTTGATGTTTGTTAATTCTTGGGTTAGATTTAGATGATATGTGTGTGAAAGACTAGGGTTGATTTGGTATTTGCTGCACTTGTGTTGCAGGGTTTTCTTCCAAAAAGCCACTGGATGGACAACAAAAGCTGTCCTTTTAGTTTACATAAACAACTTCTGAAAGATTAGAAATGAGCTGAACTTTGTTCAATAGCGTTTAGATGTGATTTTAAACTCTAATGATGTGTGTGATCTTGAGGAAATGTTTGTCAGGTGTTTTGCTGTAGTAAACCGGCAGTCATGCTTCTCTTCTAGCAGAAAATTGTAGACCTTTAGCTTCCTCCATTAAGTTTCTTCAAACGTTTGGCATGTTTTACTGTTTTCCTTCTCATTAGCGGGGCAGACGGCACTGATCGTTGACAGATTGTTTCACTACAGTTTTCCATTTTTTGCCTCGCTAACATGCTGCCTTGTTTCACAATGGAAAAAATGTTTTAAAGTTGTATATTCCTACTATACTATGATATACTCTTCCATACTATTCTATATTCTATACTGTATATAGTGCTGCACGATTAATCATTAAAAGATTGCAATCTCGATTCAAACACACGGCACGCACGTTCTTATTCCTAAATAACAATTATTCGGCTAAGAGAGAATATAGGGCACTATTTGTCACTTTGAGTGATTTATGACCCTTGATTGACCACGCCCCTTTTTCCCACGCTTAGCCCCGCCCCTTTCCCCCACGCTTAGCTCCGCCCCCTTTTCCCACGCTTAGTCCCGCCCCCTTTTCCCACGCTTAGGCGCTTCCGGAGAGGTCATGTGACCGTGGGAATTCCCACGGTACGGAACCCCTCCCATCCGAACCGGTTCCGGAACCCCTCCCATCTGACCACATTTGAAGATGTACTTTTTTTTTTTTTCACAATTACATAGTGCTTAAAGATGTATAAAAGATTGTATAAAGTTTAAAATACATATGTCTTTAGCGTTCATACACTTGTAAAATGTTAAAACATTAATGAAAAAAGTTTAAATTGTGTTTTCTTAACGTTATCGAAATTTTCTAGCATTAAAACATCTAAAACAGTGTGTAATGCAATTTTATATCAAACAATAGATCTATTTTCTATCATACGTTTTCTAAAATTAAAACATCAAACAATATTAAAGCATATTAAAGCTTTATGTTAAAAATCACAGTATCAAAAACACATGCATATTAAAAAACTGACTTACGTTTTTTACATCCACGCTTTGTTGTTGAAAGAAGAACAAAAGTAATCCTGTTTAAAGATTTAATCCACCAGCAAAGATACATCCAGCACCAGCGGGATTGTCCAAAGGTATTAATCCATCTCCAAAGGTATATCAAACTCCAAAACTTTAGGGTTTTAATTCCAAAAGCTGTGTAAATGTAATTCCCCGGGAGCTCCGTGAAACACGTCTACACTCTTACATCCCAAAAGTTAGACTGACATCTGTGAGGTCTACAAAGCAGCCTGACATAGACTCCACCCCTAGACCCTCCCACTCCAGGTGTTTGGGCATGGGAAAAGACGACAGTTGTCGGAACCCCTCCCATCTGACCACATTTGAAGATGTACTTTTTTTTTTTTTTTTTTTTTTTTTCACAATTACATAGTGCTTAAAGATGTATAAAAGATTGTATAAAGTTTAAAATACATATGTCTTTAGCGTTCATACACTTGTAAAATGTTAAAACATTAATGAAAAAGTTTAAACTGTGTTTTCTTAACGTTATCGAGATTTTCTAGCATTAAAACATCTAAAATGTTAAAGCGTTAAAAGATCAACATCCAGTTATTTACAGAAAAGTAAGATGAGTTAAAAGTTGTTTTTTTCATTACAAAAGATACATTTAACCTTCATTATTTTTGTAAAATGTGTTACATTTTACATAAAACACATCATGACATTAAAATTACATTGTGTTAAAAATATAGTTTTTTAGCGGTCACCATACATTTGTAAAATGTTAAAACGTTTAGACATAAAAAAATAAATAATTAATACATTTAAAAATATAATACAATAATTAAATAAATAAAAGTTTTAAATTGTGGTTTCTTAAAGTTATCAAAATGTTTTAGCAATAAAAACATCTAAAACTGTGTGTATTAAAATTACATCAAACAAATATAACTAATTACTATATTTGAAGATGTACTTTTTCACATAACACATATAGTGTTTAAAACTATTAAAACAATTTATATCATTAAGATACTTTTGTCTTTAGTGTTCATACACTTAAAACATTAATGAAAAAGTTTAAAAGCTGTTTTCTTAACGTTATCAAAATGTTCTAGCATTAAAACCATTTGTATTAAAATTACTTGCATCTAATATGTCTTCAGTGTTCACACACACTTGTAAGTTGTTTAAACTGCATTTCTTAAAGTTATCAAAATGTTTTAGTTCATAAAACATCTAAAATGTTAAAACGTTAAAAGATCAACATCCAGTTATTTACAGAAAAGTAAGACGAGTTAAAAGTTTTTTTTTTTTCATTACAAAAGATACATTTAACCTTCATTATTTTTGTCAAATGTGTTACATTTTACATAAAACACATCATAATATTAAAACTACAATGTGTTAAAAATATAGTTTTTTAGCGGTCACCATACATTTGTAAAATGTTAAAACGTTTAGACATAAAAAAATAAATAATTAATACATTTAAAAATATAATACGATAATTAAATAAATAAAAGTTTTAAATTGTGCTTTCTTAAAATTATCAAAATGTTTTAGCATTAAAAACATCTAAAACAAGGTGTATTAAAATTACACCATACAAATAGAACTAATCACTATATTTGAAGATGTACTTTTTTCACAATTACACGTTGTTTAAAAGTATTAAAACATTTTATATCATTAAAACATATATGACTTTAGTGTTCATGCACTTGTAAGTTGTTAAAACATTAATGTAAAAGTTTAAATTGTGTTTTCTTAACGTTATCGAAATTTTCTAGCATTAAAACATCTAAAACAATGTGTAATGCAATTTTATATCAAACAATAGATCTATTTTCTATCATACGTTTTCTAAAATTAAAACATCAAACAAATAGACCTAACATGTCTTCAGTGTTAAAAATCACAATATCAAAAACACATGCATACATTTTTTAAAAAAACTGACTTACGTTTTTTACATCCACGCTTTGTTGTTGAAAGAAGAACAAAAGTAATCCAGTTTAATCCAACACCATCGATATATCCAAAGGTATTAATCCATCACTATAAAGGTATATCCAAAGGTTTAGAGATTTTAACTCCAAAAGTTGTGTAAATGTAATTTCCCGGGAGCTCCACGAAAACACGTCCATTCACTGGCATCCCAAAAGTTAGACTGACATCTGTGAAGTCTACAAAGTAGCCTGACTCAGACTCCACCCCTAGAGCCGTCCCACATCTCGACCCCTCCCACAACAGGTGCTGAGGCATGGGAAAGGATGACAAAGAGTTCCCACGCGCACACACGCACACGCACACACACACACACACACACACACACACACACACACACACACACACACACACACACACACACACATAATGAAAGAATAGACATCCGCACCCCATGCGTTGCGCATGCGCGCGCACACACATACATAATGAAAGAAGAGACGCCCCGTGCTCCGTTTGAAAAGACGCAAACTCGACGTAGGCCTACATTCTCTTGGAATTTAGGCTACGCTACTGCAGAGTCAGACCCAAAGACTCCCGAGAGATGCCTTGATGAAGCTATGATGGATTTAACTTTAGCTCCGCGAAAATTACAAGGATCGTGATTAACAAAATTAACCAGCCTGAACATGTGGAATATATTTTACATTTGATTGATCAATGTGGATATAACGATAGAAGATTTACATGGAATACAACAGAGCACCTTCGATTTGGTTTTCACAGAGCGAGATATTGGATTTTATTTTTACCACGTTATGGATCGGATTGAAAAGACTGAGGAGACGGATTAACAAATGAGGAATATACAGACTGCTCGTGGACCACGTTAATAAATACCCACGTATTAATTAGAAGGTTATAAGGTATATGTATAAATGTATTTAATGTAATAAATAATAAATATAGCCTACTTCCTTTGTATATCCTTTGCATCCATCCTATATCGTTGAACATCGATAAACATGCCCTTACATGCTCCCAGAGACACAGTCGAAGTCTACACGACATGCACGACATAACATACTGTACATATAACACAGGTAGATCACGTAACGATCAACGTGCAAACATAGTTAACATTGTAAACATTTAGACTGAATGCAATGATAGCGATCTTCAATCTCACTTATGAAAGTATTATACAATAAAACATGCACATGTGTTTACAATTAGTTGCACGCACACACATATTCCTTAGTTAACAACACTTGATTTCACTATTATTTACATTGAACAAGCCCATCCACAAATTCTCTCAACATTAGATGTTTTCAAACTTCACGGTAAGTTTTAGAACAGTCCAAATCGTGAGCAGAGGTGGGGGATGTTTGGGAGAGTCCATTTCTAAAGGGTCTTTTTTACTGTTTTAGAACAAATAACATTATGTCCAGGAGAAGTTCACGCTCACACACAAACACACTTCTACAATGTATTGTCTGTGGTAAGATCAGGGACTTGTTTTTAATTAAAGAAAGTTTTGTTTTTCTCATATATTTGAAAAGTTCACCAACACATTTAAAAGTTTTAAAAAAGTTGTATAAAGTTATGGTTGGTATTCGTACATTTTACTACGTTATCAGAAAATGTTAGAGAAAGTTGTTACTACTTTTTAATTCTGTATTTTTACAGACCTAAAACCATGATGCTTCAAAGTATGGAATATAAGTTTTTGAACATTTATAAGATTTTGAACATTTATAAATTTGTGTATTGCAAAAGCAGAAGTCTATTTTTATTCTGTATTTTTACAGACCTAAAACCATGATTAGAAGTAGTCAAAGACAAACGATTTTGAACATTTATAAATTTGTGTGTTGCAAAAGCAGAAGTCTATTTTCTTTAAATAAGGATTTAACGTTTTAATTTCTTTAAATCAGTCTGATGACACGCATTATTTCTGTGATTAATTGATTAGTAATGTTGCGAGGGGGTTTCCTCACACGAGTAAAGCACTTTAGACGTGTTTGTGACAAACACATTGTATTTACTTAGACTTTTTAAACGTATTTAACATTTTAAATGTTTTTCTTCTGTCCAACTTACGTTTCATACGAATTGCCTGAGACGTTTAACAACCACATATAGGGAATGCACGCTGTACCACTACCATCACTGTAGTATTCTGAGGAAATATCAGTTACTTACTTGGGATAATCTCATTAAATTCAAAAACATTTGTTTAATTTATAAAATCAGACATGGTCTAGCACCACATGCTTTCTGAGTGCATTTAAACATTATATATTTATTTTATATGATTTGTATTTCATGAAGACCTGAGGGTCGAAATGATACTTTTTAAATACCACTTTGAAGCAGTACCTTTCAGTGTGCGGACTTCACACTTCTTTATTCAGTTTATTTCACTCAGTTGTCCTGGACCTAAGCCCATTCAAACAATGTGACAGAAGTAATTTTATGATAAATCATCGTACATGGCTGCGATGTGTTTTGCTGCATGCACAGAATTTGAGGGCCTCTTATAGATTTCAATTTAACACACGTTTCACAACTTGTGTAAATGTTTTCTTTAGCTGTACATTATGTGATGCAGGAAACTCCGGCGATAGTTGTGAGAGAGAGACGTACGCAAGACATTTCTACGGCTGATGACATTCTAAGAAAGCATAGCTGTTTTCAAGGTTTGTTTTTCAAAGCATAAGGAAAATAGACACGCTGCAATAGATTGAGAATGGTTATGTTAAATGGAAAGAATAAAAAAAAAATTATCCCACCTTTCACTTAAAATAAGTATCATTTATAATTCATTATCTTAACCGTTGTTTAGTGACACAAAATAACGGTGTATGATTGTACTGTGAAATGCACATCTTTAAGTGTAATAGTTAGACGGGTTTGAAGTGTAATTGTTTTTTAGGTAACAGAAAAACAGCAATACTCATCTTTCATCTCGATGTTTCGTAGAGATAGCAGCTATATGCTGTAAAAGAAATATGTTGTAAAAGAAATGTAGAATTTGTGTAAAAGGACAGTCATTTATTTCTCTTTATACTATATTTGTACGTTTTTTTTTTGTACTTAATTGGGATAGTAACGTATTAGGAATCATGAAATATGGAGTGTTTTTTAAAAATTTATTATTATTTTATTACACACCGTCTCCAGTCATATTAATAAATGGGGAGCACAGACTATAGTTAAAGTTCAACTGCTCAGTTATCATGGTTCTGTTTCTCAAAACCTCCAACATTGTTGCACCTTCATGGATGTGACATACAAATAATTACTGTAATTCAAAGATTATTCAATCTTCATTGAATTGATATAATCAACGAACTCTTCAACTTTCTATAGCTGTCAAAATAAATAATCTAGAAACATACTATCATACCTAAATTTACAACGGGTAAAACAATCTCTTTTGAATACCCATGTGCAAGAATGTGAACAAGGGGAAAGTCAACGGCACATATGCCAGAATGTAAAATTAGTTATTTTATGTTTTTAAAAATGACCTTTTTGTTTGTGCAAAATTATCAACTATCTTCTAGTACAAATGCACACTGCTCATGTCAAATGTCTCTTTTATTATACTAACACAGCTGCTTATACACAGTGCACACTTTTCTAGTAAATTGTGGAAGCATGATTGTTGCATAAAGATTATACTTGAATTTTATCCATATCCTTTTACAAGGACAGGTAACGTTAACCCTCAAAAGTGCTTGCATTACAATAATATGGTACAGGTACATCATGTCAAACTGACAGAATTACACATTGTAAATGTTGACTATAACTTAAACTATTTGTATTGTTGTTGTTTTTAATTAATTTGCTTTTTTTTTTTTTGCATAAAGAATTGCTTCTTCAACTCTTGGATGTTAAGCACCACCGGGGATGAGATCATTGGAATTGTAGGTTTTGTCAAAAGAAAAAAAACATCTGTATTTTAAAACACTGCCTTTTCTTAAAAACATAGTGTCAGACGTATTTGGCATCATTATTCTCGTTTCATTGTGTATTAACTTCATATAGCCCCAATATTTGTAGAAATAAGAAAAGAGTATTTATAAAACAAAAAAAATTGTTAGAACAATTTGTGTCTGGCACATCAGGTATGAAGATACGTTTGGTTTTAACTTAGCTCAAGCTTTAATTTAACTCAAGTGATTCTGTGGTAATGGTTTAAGTGTAACACAGCATGTGTTAATACTTGTGTGATTCAGCATCAGTCATAGATAGTCATGCATTCTCAAACAGAAAGACTATCACATAAATTCTAAAGAAAAGTCATCGTCTAAAACACGTACAATCCGAGAAACAAGATGTGAACGGTGTCATCTACTGTGCAAGATGGCTAAAAACTAATGATAAACCGTCATTTGCAAACTTTTGTGTATTTCTTATAAACAAATGCTTTTCATTTCCTCTTTTCTTAGTGATTTGGTCTTTTTGAATATTGTATGTTTGTTTGGACGTGTGTGATTTCTGTATAAAGATTAGGCCTATGTTTTAAAGTTAGTCCATATAGGCTTTACAAGTGTGTAACTTTCTGACAAAATATGTTGATGTGTGTAAAATACAACTATAATATCTAACATATATTGTAGATTGCAAACATTCCATTATCTGTTTATTTTGGGTTAGAGAACATTCTTAGCTCATATGTTTCTTTAATTTGTATAGGATGTTGAAAAATAAAAAGTAATAGTTAATAACAAACAAACAACAAAGACTTTAAAGCAACATGGGAACATAATATAAATATATAATGGTATAGTTACGTGTCGAAGCATACCCAGGTGAAAAAAAAGTGTACTTTAGTGCACTAAAAAAACACTTAAATACAAGAAAGTATATTTGTAGTACATTCTTACTTTTTGTGCTAAATAAAACTGTAAAAATTATGCACTATAAATACACTAATTTAAAGTATATTTTTACTTAAGTAGTACTTAAGTGTAATTGCGAAAGTATATTAAATACCATTGATATTTTAAATGTATTTTTATTGCAATTTTTTTGCATTTTAATATATTTCTAACAAGTATACTAGAAGTACATTGGTAATAAATATATGCTTAATTACACTTTTAAGAAATATGCTAAACACAAGCATAATTTTAATATATTTCTAACAAATGCACTATAAGTACATTGGTAATAAATATATGCTTAATTATACTTTTAAGAAATATGCTAAACACAAGCATAATTTTAATATATTTCTAAGAAATGCACTATAAGTATATTGGTAATAAATATATGCTTAATTATACTTTTAAAAAATATGCTAAACACAAGCATAATTTTAATATATTTCTAACAAATGCACTATAAGTACACTTTTTTTTCACCTGGGTATGCTTCGACACGTAACTATACCATTATATATTTATATTATGTTCCCATGTTGCTTTAAAGTCTTTGTTGTTTGTTTGTTATTAACTATTACTTTTTATTTTTCAACATCCTATACAAATTAAAGAAACATATGAGCTAAGAATGTTCTCTAACCCAAAATAAACAGATAATGGAATGTTTGCAATCTACAATATATGTTAGATATTATAGTTGTATTTTACACACATCAACATATTTTGTCAGAAAGTTACACACTTGTAAAGCCTATATGGACTAACTTTAAAACATAGGCCTAATCTTTATACAGAAATCACACACGTCCAAACAAACATACAATATTCAAAAAGACCAAATCACTAAGAAAAGAGGAAATGAAAAGCATTTGTTTATAAGAAATACACAAAAGTTTGCAAATGACGGTTTATCATTAGTTTTTAGCCATCTTGCACAGTAGATGACACCGTTCACATCTTGTTTCTCGGATTGTACGTGTTTTAGACGATGACTTTTCTTTAGAATTTATGTGATAGTCTTTCTGTTTGAGAATGCATGACTATCTATGACTGATGCTGAATCACACAAGTATTAACACATGCTGTGTTACACTTAAACCATTACCACAGAATCACTTGAGTTAAATTAAAGCTTGAGCTAAGTTAAAACCAAACGTATCTTCATACCTGATGTGCCAGACACAAATTGTTCTAACAATTTTTTTTGTTTTATAAATACTCTTTTCTTATTTCTACAAATATTGGGGCTATATGAAGTTAATACACAATGAAACGAGAATAATGATGCCAAATACGTCTGACACTATGTTTTTAAGAAAAGGCAGTGTTTTAAAATACAGATGTTTTTTTCTTTTGACAAAACCTACAATTCCAATGATCTCATCCCCGGTGGTGCTTAACATCCAAGAGTTGAAGAAGCAATTCTTTATGCAAAAAAAAAAAAAGCAAATTAATTAAAAACAACAACAATACAAATAGTTTAAGTTATAGTCAACATTTACAATGTGTAATTCTGTCAGTTTGACATGATGTACCTGTACCATATTATTGTAATGCAAGCACTTTTGAGGGTTAACGTTACCTGTCCTTGTAAAAGGATATGGATAAAATTCAAGTATAATCTTTATGCAACAATCATGCTTCCACAATTTACTAGAAAAGTGTGCACTGTGTATAAGCAGCTGTGTTAGTATAATAAAAGAGACATTTGACATGAGCAGTGTGCATTTGTACTAGAAGATAGTTGATAATTTTGCACAAACAAAAAGGTCATTTTTAAAAACATAAAATAACTAATTTTACATTCTGGCATATGTGCCGTTGACTTTCCCCTTGTTCACATTCTTGCACATGGGTATTCAAAAGAGATTGTTTTACCCGTTGTAAATTTAGGTATGATAGTATGTTTCTAGATTATTTATTTTGACAGCTATAGAAAGTTGAAGAGTTCGTTGATTATATCAATTCAATGAAGATTGAATAATCTTTGAATTACAGTAATTATTTGTATGTCACATCCATGAAGGTGCAACAATGTTGGAGGTTTTGAGAAACAGAACCATGATAACTGAGCAGTTGAACTTTAACTATAGTCTGTGCTCCCCATTTATT
The DNA here is from genome assembly GCA_036326025.1 of Chrosomus eos. Taxonomy (NCBI): domain Eukaryota; kingdom Metazoa; phylum Chordata; class Actinopteri; order Cypriniformes; family Leuciscidae; genus Chrosomus; species Chrosomus eos. The sequence goes on along the minus strand of CM070824.1, from coordinate 44,065,536 downwards.
AATATGACTGGAGACGGTGTGTAATAAAATAATAATAAATTTTTAAAAAACACTCCATATTTCATGATTCCTAATACGTTACTATCCCAATTAAGTACAAAAAAAAAACGTACAAATATAGTATAAAGAGAAATAAATGACTGTCCTTTTACACAAATTCTACATTTCTTTTACAACATATTTCTTTTACAGCATATAGCTGCTATCTCTACGAAACATCGAGATGAAAGATGAGTATTGCTGTTTTTCTGTTACCTAAAAAACAATTACACTTCAAACCCGTCTAACTATTACACTTAAAGATGTGCATTTCACAGTACAATCATACACCGTTATTTTGTGTCACTAAACAACGGTTAAGATAATGAATTATAAATGATACTTATTTTTAAGTGAAAGGTGGGATAATTTTTTTTTTATTCTTTCCATTTAACATAACCATTCTCAATCTATTGCAGCGTGTCTATTTTCCTTATGCTTTGAAAAACAAACCTTGAAAACAGCTATGCTTTCTTAGAATGTCATCAGCCGTAGAAATGTCTTGCGTACGTCTCTCTCTCACAACTATCGCCGGAGTTTCCTGCATCACATAATGTACAGCTAAAGAAAACATTTACACAAGTTGTGAAACGTGTGTTAAATTGAAATCTATAAGAGGCCCTCAAATTCTGTGCATGCAGCAAAACACATCGCAGCCATGTACGATGATTTATCATAAAATTACTTCTGTCACATTGTTTGAATGGGCTTAGGTCCAGGACAACTGAGTGAAATAAACTGAATAAAGAAGTGTGAAGTCCGCACACTGAAAGGTACTGCTTCAAAGTGGTATTTAAAAAGTATCATTTCGACCCTCAGGTCTTCATGAAATACAAATCATATAAAATAAATATATAATGTTTAAATGCACTCAGAAAGCATGTGGTGCTAGACCATGTCTGATTTTATAAATTAAACAAATGTTTTTGAATTTAATGAGATTATCCCAAGTAAGTAACTGATATTTCCTCAGAATACTACAGTGATGGTAGTGGTACAGCGTGCATTCCCTATATGTGGTTGTTAAACGTCTCAGGCAATTCGTATGAAACGTAAGTTGGACAGAAGAAAAACATTTAAAATGTTAAATACGTTTAAAAAGTCTAAGTAAATACAATGTGTTTGTCACAAACACGTCTAAAGTGCTTTACTCGTGTGAGGAAACCCCTCGCAACATTACTAATCAATTAATCACAGAAATAATGCGTGTCATCAGACTGATTTAAAGAAATTAAAACGTTAAATCCTTATTTAAAGAAAATAGACTTCTGCTTTTGCAACACACAAATTTATAAATGTTCAAAATCGTTTGTCTTTGACTACTTCTAATCATGGTTTTAGGTCTGTAAAAATACAGAATAAAAATAGACTTCTGCTTTTGCAATACACAAATTTATAAATGTTCAAAATCTTATAAATGTTCAAAAACTTATATTCCATACTTTGAAGCATCATGGTTTTAGGTCTGTAAAAATACAGAATTAAAAAGTAGTAACAACTTTCTCTAACATTTTCTGATAACGTAGTAAAATGTACGAATACCAACCATAACTTTATACAACTTTTTTAAAACTTTTAAATGTGTTGGTGAACTTTTCAAATATATGTGAAAAACAAAACTTTCTTTAATTAAAAACAAGTCCCTGATCTTACCACAGACAATACATTGTAGAAGTGTGTTTGTGTGTGAGCGTGAACTTCTCCTGGACATAATGTTATTTGTTCTAAAACAGTAAAAAAGACCCTTTAGAAATGGACTCTCCCAAACATCCCCCACCTCTGCTCACGATTTGGACTGTTCTAAAACTTACCGTGAAGTTTGAAAACATCTAAAGGCCAATTTATACTTCTGCGTCGGGTGCGCGCGGTAGGTACGGCGTAGCATACGCACAGACGCGTGCCCTTCGCAGTACCCTTCGCCGTAACCTGACGCGCACCTCCTCAAAAATGTAACTACGCGTCGCGGCGACGCGGACCGCAAGATCTGTGATTGGTCGGCTTGGTAGCATCGCGTTTCCTCCTACGCATTTCCGGCGTGTTTTTCTGCACCGCCCGCCATTTTTAAATTCTAAGTACAGCGAAACTGTTAAAAAAACTAAAAACTTACTGCTTTTCCACCTCGATAAGCTCCAACTCCAATGTGGTCCGCTCTCTTTCAATCGCCATTGCTTGTAGTAGCCTAAACTCAAAACAGTCGCGAGGAATCTTCTTCTCTAGGAACCGCGCGGAATCTAAACACAGTGGAACATTAAAACCCTCCGCTGCCAACTAGTGTTTCGGCGCTGTACTGCAGAGCAACGCAGACCTAAACGCAGAAGTATAAATGCTCACGATGGCATCGCCTACGTGCGTAGCCTACGCCCTACACTACGGCGTACACTCGACGCAGAAGTATAAATTGGCCTTAATGTTGAGAGAATTTGTGGATGGGCTTGTTCAATGTAAATAATAGTGAAATCAAGTGTTGTTAACTAAGGAATATGTGTGTGCGTGCAACTAATTGTAAACACATGTGCATGTTTTATTGTATAATACTTTCATAAGTGAGATTGAAGATCGCTATCATTGCATTCAGTCTAAATGTTTACAATGTTAACTATGTTTGCACGTTGATCGTTACGTGATCTACCTGTGTTATATGTACAGTATGTTATGTCGTGCATGTCGTGTAGACTTCGACTGTGTCTCTGGGAGCATGTAAGGGCATGTTTATCGATGTTCAACGATATAGGATGGATGCAAAGGATATACAAAGGAAGTAGGCTATATTTATTATTTATTACATTAAATACATTTATACATATACCTTATAACCTTCTAATTAATACGTGGGTATTTATTAACGTGGTCCACGAGCAGTCTGTATATTCCTCATTTGTTAATCCGTCTCCTCAGTCTTTTCAATCCGATCCATAACGTGGTAAAAATAAAATCCAATATCTCGCTCTGTGAAAACCAAATCGAAGGTGCTCTGTTGTATTCCATGTAAATCTTCTATCGTTATATCCACATTGATCAATCAAATGTAAAATATATTCCACATGTTCAGGCTGGTTAATTTTGTTAATCACGATCCTTGTAATTTTCGCGGAGCTAAAGTTAAATCCATCATAGCTTCATCAAGGCATCTCTCGGGAGTCTTTGGGTCTGACTCTGCAGTAGCGTAGCCTAAATTCCAAGAGAATGTAGGCCTACGTCGAGTTTGCGTCTTTTCAAACGGAGCACGGGGCGTCTCTTCTTTCATTATGTATGTGTGTGCGCGCGCATGCGCAACGCATGGGGTGCGGATGTCTATTCTTTCATTATGTGTGTGTGTGTGTGTGTGTGTGTGTGTGTGTGTGTGTGTGTGTGTGTGTGTGTGTGTGTGTGTGTGTGTGTGTGTGTGTGTGTGTGTGTGTGTGTGTGTGTGTGTGTGCGTGTGCGTGTGTGCGCGTGGGAACTCTTTGTCATCCTTTCCCATGCCTCAGCACCTGTTGTGGGAGGGGTCGAGATGTGGGACGGCTCTAGGGGTGGAGTCTGAGTCAGGCTACTTTGTAGACTTCACAGATGTCAGTCTAACTTTTGGGATGCCAGTGAATGGACGTGTTTCGTGGAGCTCCCGGGAAATTACATTTACACAACTTTTGGAGTTAAAATCTCTAAACCTTTGGATATACCTTTATAGTGATGGATTAATACCTTTGGATATATCGATGGTGTTGGATTAAACTGGATTACTTTTGTTCTTCTTTCAACAACAAAGCGTGGATGTAAAAAACGTAAGTCAGTTTTTTTAAAAAATGTATGCATGTGTTTTTGATATTGTGATTTTTAACACTGAAGACATGTTAGGTCTATTTGTTTGATGTTTTAATTTTAGAAAACGTATGATAGAAAATAGATCTATTGTTTGATATAAAATTGCATTACACATTGTTTTAGATGTTTTAATGCTAGAAAATTTCGATAACGTTAAGAAAACACAATTTAAACTTTTACATTAATGTTTTAACAACTTACAAGTGTATGAACACTAAAGTCATATATGTTTTAATGATATAAAATGTTTTAATACTTTTAAACAACGTGTAATTGTGAAAAAAGTACATCTTCAAATATAGTGATTAGTTCTATTTGTATGGTGTAATTTTAATACACCTTGTTTTAGATGTTTTTAATGCTAAAACATTTTGATAATTTTAAGAAAGCACAATTTAAAACTTTTATTTATTTAATTATCGTATTATATTTTTAAATGTATTAATTATTTATTTTTTTATGTCTAAACGTTTTAACATTTTACAAATGTATGGTGACCGCTAAAAAACTATATTTTTAACACATTGTAGTTTTAATATTATGATGTGTTTTATGTAAAATGTAACACATTTGACAAAAATAATGAAGGTTAAATGTATCTTTTGTAATGAAAAAAAAAAAACTTTTAACTCGTCTTACTTTTCTGTAAATAACTGGATGTTGATCTTTTAACGTTTTAACATTTTAGATGTTTTATGAACTAAAACATTTTGATAACTTTAAGAAATGCAGTTTAAACAACTTACAAGTGTGTGTGAACACTGAAGACATATTAGATGCAAGTAATTTTAATACAAATGGTTTTAATGCTAGAACATTTTGATAACGTTAAGAAAACAGCTTTTAAACTTTTTCATTAATGTTTTAAGTGTATGAACACTAAAGACAAAAGTATCTTAATGATATAAATTGTTTTAATAGTTTTAAACACTATATGTGTTATGTGAAAAAGTACATCTTCAAATATAGTAATTAGTTATATTTGTTTGATGTAATTTTAATACACACAGTTTTAGATGTTTTTATTGCTAAAACATTTTGATAACTTTAAGAAACCACAATTTAAAACTTTTATTTATTTAATTATTGTATTATATTTTTAAATGTATTAATTATTTATTTTTTTATGTCTAAACGTTTTAACATTTTACAAATGTATGGTGACCGCTAAAAAACTATATTTTTAACACAATGTAATTTTAATGTCATGATGTGTTTTATGTAAAATGTAACACATTTTACAAAAATAATGAAGGTTAAATGTATCTTTTGTAATGAAAAAAACAACTTTTAACTCATCTTACTTTTCTGTAAATAACTGGATGTTGATCTTTTAACGCTTTAACATTTTAGATGTTTTAATGCTAGAAAATCTCGATAACGTTAAGAAAACACAGTTTAAACTTTTTCATTAATGTTTTAACATTTTACAAGTGTATGAACGCTAAAGACATATGTATTTTAAACTTTATACAATCTTTTATACATCTTTAAGCACTATGTAATTGTGAAAAAAAAAAAAAAAAAAAAAAGTACATCTTCAAATGTGGTCAGATGGGAGGGGTTCCGACAACTGTCGTCTTTTCCCATGCCCAAACACCTGGAGTGGGAGGGTCTAGGGGTGGAGTCTATGTCAGGCTGCTTTGTAGACCTCACAGATGTCAGTCTAACTTTTGGGATGTAAGAGTGTAGACGTGTTTCACGGAGCTCCCGGGGAATTACATTTACACAGCTTTTGGAATTAAAACCCTAAAGTTTTGGAGTTTGATATACCTTTGGAGATGGATTAATACCTTTGGACAATCCCGCTGGTGCTGGATGTATCTTTGCTGGTGGATTAAATCTTTAAACAGGATTACTTTTGTTCTTCTTTCAACAACAAAGCGTGGATGTAAAAAACGTAAGTCAGTTTTTTAATATGCATGTGTTTTTGATACTGTGATTTTTAACATAAAGCTTTAATATGCTTTAATATTGTTTGATGTTTTAATTTTAGAAAACGTATGATAGAAAATAGATCTATTGTTTGATATAAAATTGCATTACACACTGTTTTAGATGTTTTAATGCTAGAAAATTTCGATAACGTTAAGAAAACACAATTTAAACTTTTTTCATTAATGTTTTAACATTTTACAAGTGTATGAACGCTAAAGACATATGTATTTTAAACTTTATACAATCTTTTATACATCTTTAAGCACTATGTAATTGTGAAAAAAAAAAAAAGTACATCTTCAAATGTGGTCAGATGGGAGGGGTTCCGGAACCGGTTCGGATGGGAGGGGTTCCGTACCGTGGGAATTCCCACGGTCACATGACCTCTCCGGAAGCGCCTAAGCGTGGGAAAAGGGGGCGGGACTAAGCGTGGGAAAAGGGGGCGGAGCTAAGCGTGGGGGAAAGGGGCGGGGCTAAGCGTGGGAAAAAGGGGCGTGGTCAATCAAGGGTCATAAATCACTCAAAGTGACAAATAGTGCCCTATATTCTCTCTCTCGGCTATGTCTATTAAACCTTTGTTAAGTACGATCATAGCGAAACATTCGAATAATTCAAAATATGTATGAAACAGCTTCTCAAACAGTCTTTTCAGCCACACAGTGTCATTATCTCTGTCTAACAATACTTCAAATTATCACTGAAGTATTGGATAAAAGTTTATAGTTTCGAATCTAAACACTGATGTCTAGGGTAGTGATCAAAGTAAAAAAAGTAACTCTAATAACAATTGTATCAATTACATTGTTACACCAGTAGGTGGCGACAAGTGACTGCTAATTTTTTTTATTTGTCATTGAATCATTCACTTAAAGTCCCCCTGTGGTGAAAACAAGCTTTTAATGTTGTTTATATGTTTATGTGGTGTTTTAAATATGTTTTAAGACAAACCGTGTGTAAATTCATAAGTCGACAGCATTGCTGAGTATTTTCTCCTTAAATCTGCAGTGAACCAAAGACAGTCTCAAAAACACGCTTTGAAATCGCTGGTGTTTCTGACGTCACAAACTACAGTAACCGATCAGATCAACGTGTGATCGTCAACCAGTGGATCTCTGAGTGAGTGAGTGAGTGGAGGCGGGGCTCATTTGCATATTCATAGAACTAAATGAAGCAAGGGTGTCGAGTTACATTCAAGCTATCTTAAGGCATGCCAAAAAAAATTCAAGGAAAAAACGTTTAAATATGTATTTTTGATGATCAAAGATGAGTTGTAAGGGATAAAAGTGTTGATTATTGATAAAATTATGCAACTTTATGAGATTTGTTCAAAAAACGCTGATTCATCCATTACTGAAACAAGTGAAGTCTTCATGAGTGAGTCATTGAATCATTCATTCATTTTTGTTTACTTGTGTGTTCAGAATCATGATATTTATTTTAATAAAAATGTTTTGCTTTTTAGGCTATATATATATATATATATATATATATATATATATATATATATATATATATATATATATATATATATATATACATTTAATAAAACATAGTAATTATGCAGCATATCATGCTTAATAAGTACTGAGATGGTTCAGCTAACAGAGATGACACTAACAGAGATGACGCCAACAGAGCTTTCTCACTACTTGGTTTCATTTCCACGGGTGTGCAAAGATCGAGTCTGTGGTCTCGTCCGAGGCCCGGCGCAGCGGCAGAAACGCTCTGTGGTTTGACCCCAATACAGAACAAACTGGAATATGTGAGGCTGGCCTCAAGAAGGAGGGAATATATGTGTGTTTTAGTCATCATAATGGGTTTATACGTGCTGTAAAAACCTAATCCACCCTTTGATAGCGAGTAAGTCATTTGCAAGGAAGTCATATACTGTGTGTAGATGAACATGTTTAGTGTAAGGTCAGTCATTATTTCTTGCTGCCCTCGCTACCATAAAACAAAACATCTGACAGCGTTTTGAACGCGAATGGCTTTTACGCCTCATTTAGGTGACGTGTATTTAACTTGACATATTGTTTCGGTTAACATAATGACAGCGTGTGTATAAAACTTGGGATAAAATGATTCTAAGCGTATGAAAGCCAGGCGTTGAAATGAATAGCAGCAGCTGGAAAAAGTTTGAGGATGGGAATGATTTTGTTCCGAAAACAAACTCTCTCTTTCTTGCTCCCTTTGTTTTTTCTTTTTCTTTCGGCCTACTTTTACCTTCACTCCATTTATGCAGCTCGCTCACAGTCTGAGGGTTAGACCACGGGGAAGTCTATCTTTATAAAGCCTTGTTTATATATAACACATGTATTTATATCTCTGTAAACAATGAAAGCACTGTACAGTCTCAGATAAGAGTGTCTTCATAACACACAGCTCTCTATGAATAACTGAACCTGTTTTTTTCAAGTGCTAAATTCGCAGTAGATGAAAGGTGAACAGACAGGACATGAAATCAGATAAGGGTTCAAATGAGTGGACATTAAACATGTACGTGTAGAGAAGAAAGAGACGAGAGGTGTAATGGAGGAAGAGAGGAGAAAAAAAACACTGATGTTCTTGGTCGGGTTAACTAAACCTCAGGTGTGTGTGTGTGTGTGCGTGTGCGTGTGCGCGTGCGCGTGTGTGTGTGTGTGTGTGTGTTCAGGTAAACACTACATTATGAGGACAAAATGTCCTCACAAAGATGGCAATATCCGAAATCCTTGCCTTTGTGGGGACATTTTTTGAGCTTATAAATCATACTAAAGGCCTGTTCACACCGGGACGAATTTCGCGCGCGTTATTCGCCGACGTTTAACGCCTCGTGACTAAACAAAGGGCGCCAATGAGTATGGAACGCGAACGGGGCCAAATAGTCTTTTTACGAAACGCGTGAAATTTGGCCGCATCAACACGCACTGTTTGTTCGCGTTAACGCGCAAAAAGCACAGTAGCCAATGAAATTGCTTTATTTGAGACTATATTTGCATATGTGACGCGCTGGTACGTATGTGTCTCATCGATATATACGTATACGGACATCAGAAGTCATGTTTATTAATGAAGGATGTCGTAATAGTTTACTAGTCTGCACGTATGCAAACATCAGACGTTGTAATTGTTCACGAGGGATAATGCATTGGTACGTAGTGTGTGATGTCAGCCTTGTCATGATTTGTCATGGCCTTTTCAGTTGCCCTACTTTTTTAGGTTCATCTAGCGGCAATAATGACACTTGTGCTGTGTCTAATGATCTATTATATGTTTTAACTGGCCATTGCATGCATCTAACTGTTTTTTATTTTTATTTAAGTGAAATAATATGAAAAATAGCCTATGTTTATTTAGGGGCATTTTAAAACGCTTAATGTGAAAAACGCTTAACGTGGCTTACTGCACTAAGAGAGTGACATTAAAAGACCAAACTTGGTTCACATCATATTAATAAACCATACTATGTATGAAAAAAATAAGATGAGTCCAAAATATCAACGCAACGCGTTTAATTACACGTTAAGCATTTTCTTCCCATTGAAAACCGTTATAAGAAAATAACGTGGCTTACTGCACTAAGACAGTACGTGATATTAAAAGACCAAACTCAGTAGGCCTACACATCATATTAATAAACCATACTATCTATAAAAAAATAAGATGATTCCAAAATATTGCTTTAACTCTGTTACTTATACACATTTATCAATGTGTGTCCAGCCAGCATTTTCTATAATGGATGGTAAGAAAATAATTAAACGCATTGCGTTCATATTCTGGGCTCATTTTTTTTTTTTTTTTTATACATATGTGTGGTATATTGAAATACATGTATGAACAGTAGGTGTCACTAAGGTACCAGTTGCCTAGTTGAACAGAATTGTCACGAAGTGTTGTTAGGAAGTTGGTAATAAAAAGCATGTACAACGTCGAGTACTCTCTCGAGTTATTATTTTAAACGATACAACAGTATGGTATGGTTTATTAATATGATGTGTACTGAGTTTGGTCTTTTAATATTACTGTTTTAGTGGGCCTACAGTAAGCCATAAGCGCTTTCTTATAACGGTTTTCTATGGGAAGAAAATGCTTAACGTGTAGCCTAATTAAACGCGTTGCGTTAATATTTTGGACTCATCTTATTTTTTTATAGATAGTATGGTTTATTAATATGATGTGTACTGAGTTTGGTGTTTTAATATCACTGTCTTAGTACAATAAGCCACGTTAAGCGTTTTAACGGTTTTCTATGGGAAGAAAATGCTTAACGTGTAATTAAACGCTTGTTGCGTTATTATTTTGGACTCATCTTATTTTTTATACATGGTTTATTAATATATATTATTCATATATGATGTGTATCCAAAACTGTAAAAGCGTTTATAGCCTATAAAAATAAAGCATTGCTAAATTATTTTATGACAAACATATTACTGTATTAGCCTACTTGGTGAACTCATTTTCTTATAAACTCTAATAATAATGCTAATTATTATTATTACATTTTAGGCTATATTTAGAATACGCTTTTGTCCAAAACTAAAAAAAAAAAAAGGAACAAAGCAATTCGTCAAATATCAGTCATAATACAGGTTAGACAATAATAATAAAGTGCTATGATTAGCACTTTACACGAGGCGCCGGCAAGATCACTTGCATTTTCCTATCAACAGTGGAAACTTAAAATACTCCATAATTTCTGGTCATACGAAAAAGAATAATACATCATTGGCAACTACTTTTATTTGTGTGAACTCACAATAACAAGAAAACGATGTGCTTTTGTAAAATAACTTTCATGGTCTCCGTGAACTGGGTCTCGATTAACTGAAAAACAGCGTATACCTCACAGACATTAGAAAAATACATATATAAAGCTTGAAATGCCCACTTGTAGCCTAAAATGTAATAATAATAATAATAATTATTATTATTAGAGTTTAAAACTATAAATGAGTTTACTTAGTAATATAATATGTTTATAAATAAAACATATAGGCCTACATTTTTTGCATAATTTTTGCTTACAAATAAAGCATTCATAAATTATTTTATGATAAACGTATTACTGTATTATGCAAGCATGCAGACGCAGTTAAGACAATTTGATGTATTCATACACAACAACAATAATAATAACATGACTGACATTTGACTAATTGCTTGTTCCATTTTTGTAAGTCGTTTAGGATAAAAGCATATTCTAAATATGTAGCCTAAATGTAATAATCATAATAATTATTTTTAATTTGTATATAACCCATTACAACCTTTTACAGTTATGGAAAATTAAAGTTTATAAACACAATGCAATGCTGCCGGCACAGACTGGGGGAGGAGCCACAAATCCGTGAGTACAGTTTACAAACCCGTGGGAACGGATTGCGAAAGCGTGGGCACGGTTTATGAATTTGTGGGTACAGATTGCAAAAACTGAAGGCACGGTTTACAAATCTGAGAGCGCGGATTAAACTCGTGGGTACGGTTTATTCATCTGTGAGCACGAACAGTTTGAGAATTCGTGAGTAGCCTACGGTTTATAAACTGAGCAGACGGATTGCAAAACCGTCGCCACGGATTTTTTTTTCTTCCAACAGGTGACTTCCCGGGCTCTGTAGATTTTTGATTTCTAAGTGATCAATTTATGTACAAGTGTTTTCCCCACATGATTATTGGCTGTATAGGTCTTCAGTAAATTAATGTGGCATTTAAATGGCAGTGTTTCCCAAATTAAACACAAGAGTGGTTAGTTTTGAATGATGTGAGAAATGTGTTTGTGATGCAAAAAGTTTGAATGATTTCACCGAGTGAGCCTTAAATTCCACTTTTAGTGTCTTAGCAATAAAAAATAAAAATAAAAACTGTAAAAGAAAACTGTGACAGAGGTCGCCTATGGAATCAACCAAGAAAATCTTGAGAAAAGCATGAATGGAAGCAACAAAAAAGACTGCAATAAAAAAAAAAACAAGAGACAATAATTTTAATGCAAGCAAATATAGGCCTATTGCACACATCAGCTTTGAAATAAATCTGGAAATCTGTTTGTTAGTAATATGTAGGCTACTTAATCTTTTTTAAAACATGATTAAGTAGATTAAGGCTCCTGTCATAAACCCTGTCTGGGAAACCGCCCCTAAAGGTTTAACCAAGTTATTCTTGCCACTATAACGTATGGCTTCCTAAAGACAAGTTTATGGGTAAATACAATATTATTAATAAAAATATAATGAATATCAAAACACATTTTAAAAATATAATGTAGTAATTTTATTATAGCACTCATCAGCCTGCAGCAGCCAAGATGATGTTCCTGGAGACAGAAACTATACAACCAACTAAACACCAAATTACAAAACATTATTATGTGAAAGTGAATAAAGCTATGCATGTACATGTGTGAGTGTGTGTGCATTTAGTTACAAATAGCCTATGTGCTGTGTAAGTTAGCCTATAATACTTTTGGAAATTATAACTTAAAACAAAAACAAATAACCCATATATAAATTATAATAATTGTATAGTATGGATAATTAGCAATTAATACACATTGTAACATTACTTTACTCTAGCACAGCAGTCAGTAAAGCAATGCAACAATAAACTAAAGGATTAATATGTAGGCCTACCCTAAATCTAAAGGTAAGTCTGCTTTTTAAAATATTACACTTCAATAAGTACAGAATGTGCGCGTTAAGAAACACGTTCAAATTGGTCGTCTCAACATGATAAAACTGAGCGTCTTTACACGCACTAAAGTAACGCGACGAAAACTGACGCCTTAACACGACCAGAATGTGCGTGTCTACGCGTTCAAAAGAAACACGTAAAAAAATGCCGCGTTAACGCGGACAAACAGTGCGTGTTGACGCGGTCACATATCACGCGTTTCGTAAATAGACTTTTGTCCCCGTTCGCGTTCCATAATATGTGAGTGTTCACACCGACGCGTAAAACGCCACGCGTAAAAGCGTCATTTTTAAAAAAACGCCTCGGGTTCGTTTTTTTTTGTTTGACGCGCCGCGTCAAAAACTATCCGACCAATAAATTGGCGCTTTTGCTCACGTGTCTGGAGCTTCTGAAGTTACAGTAAAACACAACTTGGGGGCGCTCAAACACAAAACGGTCTTGCCGAGCACACATATGTAATGGCGAAGAAGAAGAGCGTCCGTCTACTACACTCTGCCGGGAAGAAATAAGACGAGGAAGATGCAAGGCCAGATGAATGTAGAGCTGCCGGTCTTGTTGTTGTCAATATAAAGAGACACAAATGAGAATAAAGAACTGTATGACAAACGCGACAAACTTGCTCTCTTCTTCTGAGTGACAAGCGAGTGTCAGAAGCACTTTGTGGACCTGGACCGGAGTATTTCTGTACATTAGGCGCCATCTAATGTCAGGGAATGAATTTGCATGTTCACTCAGCTCATCGTCAGCGAAAAACGCTTGGGTGTGAACACAAAAAACGCGTTGAAAAACGCTGACGAATAACGCGAGCCGATATTCGTCCCGGTGTGTACGAGCCTTAAGTGTAAAAAAATGTAAAAATGCAGAAAGATTTCTGTGATGGGTAGGTTTATGGGTAGAGTTAGTGTACGGGGAGAGAATATACAGTTTGTACAGTATTAAAATCAGTATGTCTATGGAAAGTCCCTATAAAACCAGAAAACACAACGTTGTGTGTGTGTGTTAGAATGACTTGTTTTGTTTTGAAATGAAGCAGGCCCATTTATCTGTGTACATGTGTGCTCATATTGTCACATATAATAGGAAAACTAAGCAAAAGGATGTTTTGGGTAATTGGTAGGCTGTTTCTAGAGTGTTTCAGTATGTTTAAATACAGGCTGAAGTCAAAAGATGTTAGATGAGAGTGGTCGAGTCAGGCTTTGAACAGACCGAGACATTGAGACTCTTTGAGCTCAGTCAGTATGAATGTGTTTTTTGTTCATTTAGTTTGTATTATATCCAGTTGTTTCTCTGGCTGAATCTTCTGTTTTCTTGATTCTCTGCAGACGAGGGATGACTTCCTCGGACAGGTTGATGTTCCTCTGCACCAGATCCCTGTGAGTATTTACTATCATTTTATTTTGTGTTTTGAACACAATTTTTTTACTGCGTATTTTTTGTTGAAGCTCTTTACTTGTATTGTCATTAGGTTAAATCTAGGTGTTATTTTTAGAAGGTTGACATCACACGTCTTCAGAGACGCTACCATTTTAACATGGCATCGTAAAATAAACCTTCTGGTTTTGTAACGGTTCAGTTGCAACTCATTATTAGTCACTGTGTGAACATTAAACTCTCTCTCTATAAATATAGATGTGTGTGTGTGGAGAGTGTGTGGGTTGGCTGAGTGATTATAAACATTAAGACTTAAAAATATCAGCCACATGACTCTGTGTTTCATAGGCCTCGTTTACACTGCAGGTCTTGATGCCCAATTCTGATTTGTTTCCTATATCCGATTTTTTTGACCGTCCGTTTACACGTTCTTTAAATTGTGACCCATATCCGAGTCATATGTTAACACTTGACATAGATCTGAAACATCACGCATGTTTAAAGGGGTCTTCTTGCACAGATGGACGAACGCGCAGCGAGATCTCAGGACTGGTGGGAACATAGCAACATTGCAAAATACATAGCAAAATTGTATTTCTCGTGCCATTTATACGCCAAAAATAGTTTTTGCTTGCATATGATACGCACTGTAAACGTGTGTATTAAACGCCATAAAGTGCGTATCATGCACGCAAAAACTATTTTTGGCGTAAATGGCACGTGAAAAAAAATTTGTGCAATAAACGCACTTTCATGAGATCGTGGCGGGCTTTAACGAGGAGCAGTGGGTCCGAAATTTTAGGATGAGCAAGCCAACCTTTGATATGTTGTGTCAACGTGTGTCCACATTCCTCTCCTATACGACGACACAATGTTTCGTCGGGCCATCCGTCCCTTCGCAGATGCGCATCGGGTTTCTTTCGTCATTAAACCGTGGAGACGTATAGCCTAATGCCTCAGAAAACCCGATCTGCCTGTTTACATGACAGTGTTTACATGGCACAAATCTGATTTATATCTGATTTATTTCCACATATGAACGAGGCCTGTAACCGATCTCGAAATATCCGAATGCATGCGTTTTTTTCCTGTTTACACCGTCATAGAACCTATCCGATCTGTGTCGCATATGAGCAAAAAATCAGAATTGGGTCACATTTCACTGACAGTGTAAACGAGGCTATTTTCAGCACTGATTATTTGTAAATATTACGAATAACAGCTGAAAACTAAAAAACAGCTACTGTTACTAATTATGCTATAGTATTTCAATATTTTGATCTTTTTTTATGTCAATCTACAGACAGAAAATCCGAACAACGAAAGGCCGTACACTTTCAAGGACTTCCTGTTGCACCCGAGAAGGTTAGCAGAGATTTTACTGCAGTTTTCACCGCCTGAACACCTGCATGCTTTATTTCCTAAACATGATGGTTTTTAGTGTAACGTTCACTGACTTCATTCTGCGCATTGTTGTTGTTGTGAGATGCCCTTTGACCTGCGATGACATCATGTAACTGAGCACTGTTTTCATTTTAAACATGTACACATCAACACCGTTGATATTCTTGATATTTTTCGGGTACCATGATCAGTTTTGTTGATGTATGTGTTTTGATACAGTCATAAGTCGAGGGTGAAAGGTCATCTGCGACTGAAGATGACGTACCTGCCCAAAAACAGCGATGCGGAGGACGACCCCGCTGAACCAACCGAGAATATGGATGTAAGAATAATGCACACACAAACACATTGTAATTCTAGAGTTCAACAATAGGACTAAAAAAAGTGGAATTGAGCGGTAAGATGAAGTGCTATCATGAAAAAAATCACAGATAAAGGCTGCTGTATTGATTCACAATATAGCGCAGCTGGTGTGTGTGTGTATATATATATATATATATATATATATATATATATATTATATATATATATATATACAGTACATTCATTTTTTAATTTTATTTTTATTTTACCAGGAAGGTCTCATTGAGATACAATTTCTCTTCTACCAGGGAGTCCTGGTCAAGATAGGCAGCACAAACAAAAAGTACAAAGTAATACATAACACAACATAATAAACAAACGAAAGTACCCATATCTGAGAAACAATACTAATCCTAATCAGCTGTTAAAACATTTACACCGTTCTACTATAAAATCAGACTTTAAGAGGGTTTTAAACGAAGCGAGAGATGGTACATATGTGATATACCCCGAAGCTCATTCCATACATAAAGAGCATAATTAGAAAAGAATCTACCTATTTCTGTATTGGATTCTTGAGTAAAAGTTTGACTGTTGATCTAGTATTATAGATACTAGTACAGTAAGTCAATAAACTAGATATATACTGTGGTAATTTACCTAGTAAAGCTTTTAAAATAAAAATCAACATATGATGTTTCCTCCTCAAGTTCAGTGATGTCCAATTTGTTCATTTATATAAGTTACAGTGATGTGTGTACGCACACTTTATGATTTAATAATTTCCCATCTTTACATGTGAGTCATCTGTTTAAAGCAAGTATCATTACTGATGTAGTTTACAGCAGCACCAGCACTGTTTGTGCTGGATGGAGAGGTCATGTAAACATTTATATTCTTTATCTGCTATCCGCTATCTAAAATGCTTTCTTTCCTCAAACACAATTCTTAACAGAACGATAGATATACAGACTTTGGCCTTGAAGGGAAAATCAGGAATTATGGTTGTGGGAAATTGTTGTACGTTTAACATTTGTGGATGTTGTATTTATTTGCATTTGATTCAGTTTTTGAATTTAATGTGTTTTTTTTTTAGTAAAAAATAAATAAAAATAAAATAAAATATACATTTAGCAGAATTTGCACGTTTACTGAGAAACATAAGGGCATTTAAAAATATTAAGGCCAGGAGTTATTTTTATATAATTTCTTTTCTTTTTTTACTTTTACTGAGAAAACATGAGTTCATGTTAAGATATTAACTAAGATATTAGCTCAGGATTTTTTACATTTATTTAATTATTGTTTTTGTATTTTATTTTTTTTCGCTTTTATTGAGAAACAAGATCATGCATAAGATCATGTAAATCATGATATCACCTATTTTATTTATTTTAATTTTATTTTAGTACTGAGAAACTTTTACTGAGAAACAAGAGATCATGTTAAGTGACCTAATTTAGAATATGGCATATATTATATTATATATATATTATTTTTTGGGGGGGCCTGAGCCATATTTTAAATTAGGTCACTAAGAAAACATTCAGAAAACCTTAGCAATCAAATCTTTAGCAACTGCCTTCGACATCAAAGCGTAATGGCGGTGAGTTTTACACAGATGAACACCGCTAAACTATGAGCTTTTGTTCTTGTTGTTTTGAAATGCTGTAAGCGTTCTGTCCTGTACCATGCATGCAATTTCTTTGAACTAGCATTGAATGTCATCGAGTTTCCAAACAAACTAAACAGCCTTCAGCAAACTAAAGACATTTGTTTGTGCTTAAACATGTGAGTTATATTTATGCACAATAACTTTATTATAGAGCCAGCAGAGTCACTGTGTACTTTTCCAGCACGTTCTCAATGTATGCGGGCCGTGTTGATCCTGGTGTCGGGTGTGTTCACATCGCACGAGAAATACAGGCACGACTCCAGACGTCCAAAACTACACCGACAGACAGTAGATTAAATAATGCTTAATCATTCCTGAATTCACAGGAATTAAATACATGTATCATCAGGGAGGCCGCAGGTCCTTAAAAAGTCTTAAAATGTCTTAAATAAAGTTTTCCTAATAATAGGCCTTAAAAAGTATTTAAATGTCATCACCGCTAAAATTTCTCCAGTCTGGAGGACCTAATGTCCGTCAAATAACCAGTAAAGCATCGAATCACGAGAATGATTCTGATTTTATTACATAAACAGCGATTAATATTGATAATGTATTTCTGGTAGCGCTGTTGAGACTCGCCTGTCTCTCTGTGAGAGATTTTATAGTGAGAAATCAAAACAAATGAGCATAACAGCACATAAAAAACTCACAGAAGAAACATACTGAGGTAAACATTAAAAATGTTGAGTTTTTTTATTTATAACATAGTTAAGTAACATAACGGGAGCTATTTTGCTGAATATTCTCAAGTTTGCAAATGTTACATTGATTTTTGTTCAATAAACAAGTAGTTAATATTAAATTACTTCAATTACTAAGGTTAAGGTAACGTATGTAATATAATGTGTATTTCCATCACAGGTTTGGTCTTAATTTTCATTCAAAGTGGCATTAAAAAGGTCTTAAAAAGTCTTAAATTGAACTTGTTTATATCTGTAGACACCCTGTATCATAAATTCACTTAGCATGAAAGCAGTTAAATGGCTGGTAACAAAGTACTGACCAAATGATCACCCAAACAGAGGATTTCCCCATAGAATTGCTTGTAAGAAAAGTAACAGCTCGGTGTTTTAAAGGGGTGGTATAATGTCCTTTTCACAAGATGTAAAATAAGTATTTGATGTCCCCAGAGTGTGTATGTGAAGTTTTAGCTCAAAATACCCCACAGATATTTCTATATAGCAATTTAAAATGTGTGTCCCTTGCATTTAAAGGGACATTTCGTGTCTGTCCCTTTAAATGCAAATGAAAGGTAGCCTATGTGTAGTTATCTTCTAGTCATTGATTAGCATATTCTGTCATGATAATCTATAAATCGTGTTCCCGAGGGTGGGGTTTATGTAAATTTTAGGGTTTGTGACGTCACTAACCCGGGTTGAATGTCGTGTAGTCCTTAAAAAGTAATTTCAAAAAAAAAAAAAGTCCTTAAAAAGCAATTTCTTTAAAAGAAAATATCTCCCTTTGCTTTGAACTTTTGAGTGTTGTAACTTTGCAGATGTTGTTTATGCTCAAACAGCAACATTACACACTAACTAAAGTTATAAAAGTGAAATCATAATCAAACGCTTATTAATACTCTGGTCATTTGTGTCTTGTAGCCTGGTTGGGAGTTTCTGGAGCCTCATGAATTGGGCAGTCCTCATCACCCGCATCAGCTGCCTGCGCTGCCCTCTGGCTGGGAGGAGAGGCAGGACAACCTGGGTCGAACTTACTACGTCAACCATGAGAGCAGGACCACACAGTGGCACAGACCCACCATCCAGTAATTATCACCTCCCTAAAACACACACACTCATTAGAAACATGCATACACAAACCCAGTGCTCAATGTAAATATTTGTGTTTGTCTTTTACGTTCATTCATTGGCATATGGTTTCAATCACTTTGACCCCATGACCTTGCTGTCAGTGTCGCTGTGATGTTTGACCATCTGAATTATAATTTACTTAACTTAAATACTGTTCAATTTGTTTTTAGTACATCACATATACTTTTTGCCCAAAAGGTTTAAGATTAAGGTTAAGATTTTTCATTTAAAAGGGTCAGTATTTATTTGACTTTATTTTATATTTTAATTGTTTTTCTTTTTATTTAGTTTTTATTTTATTTTATTAGTACATCAAGCTTACAATTTGTATTTTTTTTATTATTTATTTTAAAAAACTATTTTAATTAAATATTTTTTATTATTTTATTTTATTTAGTTTTGTTTTCTATATATATATATATTAGTACCTCAAATATACATCTTGCGATTTGATGAGAAACAAAAGGCCGATAAGATTTTAAATTTAAAAAGGTCAGTATTTGTTTTATTTATTTTTTTAATTTTTTTTATTCAGATTTATTTAGTACACTAAGTATGCATTTTGCAATTGACTTTATTTTATATATTGTTTTATTTCATTTACTTTTTTTTTATTAGTGCATCAAATATACATTCTGCACTTTGACTGAGAAAAAAGACTGTTAAGATTTTACATTTGAAAGCTCAATATTTTATATTCTATTTTATTCTCTTTTTTTGTTTTTCTTTCACTCTGCATAAAAAATAAGAAATAAATCATAAAAAAAGGTTAGGAATTTTCATAAAGTGTGTGTGTGTGTTTGTGTGGTGTGTGTGTGTGTGTGTGTGTGTGTGTGTGTGTGTGTGTGTGTGTGTGTGTGTGTGTGTGTGTGTGTGTGTGTGTGTGTGTGTGTGTGTGTGTGTGTGTGTGTGTGTGTGTGTGTGTGTGTGTGTGTGTGACATAATGCATTTATTTTCTGTAGACTTTCAACAATCAGCAGGTCATTAGCCCTTACATTAAACTCTTTAGAAGTCAATCATCCTGTTATACCTTAGACCGGCCTCTTATTTCCTTCCTCTGCTCTCGGCTGGTCAGCGGCGTCCTCACCTGCTTTATTTGAGTTTTTCTGGGTCATTTTGAGCACTGAAGTGTGTTTTTTGTCCTGATTTACAGGGACACTCAAAGAGACAATGAACAGAGACAGGAAACACACAACGAGTCCCAGCGGGCGTTCCTCACACGCAGACAAATATCTGAACATGACGAGAACCACGAGCGCAGAGAGTCACCTGAGGTACTCACACACACACTTCTGTGACTTCTTCCGAACACATGGACAAACGACACACATTCACATCTGTGTGTGTGTGTTTTGTAGAGCTGGGAGATCATAACGGCAGATGAGTCCACGTTATACAGCCTCAGCGAGCGCTCGCCACCGCCCCCTCACTCCCCGATGGAGTTCACGGGATTCTGTGAGGAGTTCAGCCGACTGCAGCCAGGAAACGACAGACGCACGTCCCTCACGGTCAGTCCACACACACACACACACACACTCACTCGCGCACACACACACACACACACACACACACCACACTCGCGCACACACACACACACACACTCGCACACACACACACGCACACGTCACAAAGTCTTGGGCAAGTAAATAAAATGCCTGGGTTGGGTTAAAACTTCATGTTGCGTTGAGTTTGAAAATTCTTTAGATAGTGATTATCAGCTGAATATCTCTTCTCCTGTCTCTGGAGTTTTTCATCTTTTTTACGGACAATCATTTTAGGTTTAGTCAACTAGGTGACTGCAGCACATTTAGAATATACATAACCAGAAATAAATTTAAGTTTTGTACTTAGTTATTTTGAGTTGTACTATTTCAAAACTGAAATGTGACACAAGACTCAGTGCTAGTAGTCTATTGATTAAATCGATCAACAGACAGTAAAGACATTTATTATATTATAAAATATTTGTATTTCAAATAAACAGTTATTTTGAATATTCTGTTCATCAAAGTATCACGAAAACAAAAATATGAAGCAGCACAACTGTTTTCAACATTGATAATAATCATAAATGTTTCTTGAGCATCAAATCATCATATTATTCTGATTTCTGAAGGATCATGTGACACTGAAGACTGGAGTAATGATGCTGAAAATTCAGCTTTGATCACAGGAATAAATTACACTTTACTATATATTCACATAGAAAACAGCTGTTTTAAATTAGAATAATTTTTCACAATATTATTATTTTTTACTGTATTTTTAATCATATAAATGCAGTCTTGGTGAGCAGAAGAGACTTCTTTCAAAAACATTTAAATAAAAATCATACTGACCCCAAACTTTTAAATGATAGTGTGACACAAGCAATTCAAATCAAACTAATGCTAAATAAATACTTAAAGCAACTCACACATTTTCTACCTTCTTACAATGTTTATTTAAGATGCCAAATATATATGAGGTGTCATAAGGAATATTCCTCACATTAAACCACTGATACAAAAATCAAAATGGGTCTTGACGTTTTTGTGGCTGATGCAAGATGCTCCAACTAAGTGAGTTCAACATTGACTATATTGATAATTTCGTGTAAATTAAGATACATGTGCACACTGCAAGTTTCCGTGGAGAGGAGGGGTGGAGTTGTTGTATTAAAAGCCATTGTATTTGCAACATTTATTTATTTTTAACCAGGAGAATCACATTGAGATATTACTATCTCTTCTTCCAGAGAGACCTGGTCAAGATGGCTCAAAATAAAAAGAATCACAAAATAACAATACCACATTTTACACATTTAAGAACAACATAGATAGAAGCGAATCAAGAAAAACAATTACAGGTGTCCTTTAAAACATTGTGCAAGAGACGTTTAAAAGTGGTCAGGGTTGGAAGTGCATCTAAATTAAATACATTTTGCAATTCATTCCAATAAAAAGAAAAAGCACCTTTACATAAACAATGTTTACCATACCAGATTGTGTAGTTTCATCTGATGTTTAATGAAACTGTTGTGTTTTTCCTCAGGCGCAGGGTCACGGCAGCCGTAGAGGAAGCACACAGACCGTCACGCTGGAGGAGCATCCGGTCCACCCTGTGGTGAGAGCACTGAAACACTCACTTACATCCGTCGCTAACACTGGACAGTGAGGTTCATTACTTAACATTAGTTAATGTATTAACTGGGGCTGCACGATTATGACAAAAATCATAATTGTCGATTATTCCCTTAAAATTGTAATTGCGATTATTAATTAAAATTATCACAATTTACATTGAATGATGTTTCGAATAGCTTTATACCGTTGTTTGAAGCGACTGCAAGTCATATTGCTGTATCAAAATAAACAAGCTAAAAAAACACTCTTTCTGAACAACGGTTTATTGCTTTTCTATAGCATTAAAGCTACAATATGAAAAAAAATTTGCCGCTAGGGGTCGATAACCTCTTACAATGGTTAATGATGCATAAGCGAAATTACTGAACTTGTCGTCATTAAGGATCTAATAATGTTTATGTATGAGTGAATACACTGATGTTTTTAACATGACTGGTATGAAGAGCGCGATTGCTAATGAGAGACAGATATCAGCGCCACACGCGAGTCCCGCGGATATAAAGGAATACGGACATTTAATCCTACCGAACTAACGTTACCCGCTAATGCTGAATTAATACTCACACAGGTCAGTTTATTAGACGAATGAAGCTTGTGAGGAAACGCAGCGCTGTTAGACTCGCTCTACACTATCACACTAAACTGCATTTGAGTGTGTTGAAAGTTATAATGTTATTCTGTGTTAGTTTGTTGGCAGTAAGCTAGATCAACATTAGAATAACATACTGATCATATTCTAACATTTCATCATGGTGAGCTGTATAACATTAATTAGTTTTATGTAAATTTGCTCTCCTGTCTAATAAAGTATCTCTGTCGAGTCAAAGTGAGTCGCGGACGCTAGCTCTCGGCATCTCGAAAACGCCACGCTGATGTTGATCCTCGTTTTAGTTCTCCTTTTGTCCCAAAGTCTGCTTGCCATGATCCATAATCTTTGAACGAAACAACAACAGTGTGAGCACGCCGCTAGACGTAACGCTGTTGTCCACGTCTGTTTACTACGGCAGTATGAGCGGAAACCAGGGATAACGCGGATATTACGTCATTTAAAGGCGACAAGTGAACATGGACGAGCCATTATTTAAAATAAGAATTTCTCTGAAATTAAAAATCTTTGGGAACTTTTGGGATATTGTAAGTACACAACTGCAGGAAATATATCGCACTGTGAAAGTGTTTTTTTATATATTTTATTACAAAATTCTTACATATTGTACCATTAAGCTTTAAATGTCAAATATAAAAAATGTTATTTAAAGAAACCAAACCAAAGTAAAAACATATGCTTGGTATTGTAATGTTATTCTAAAACTAAAATCTTAAGCACTGAATAATGTAAGTGGACTTTTTTTATTGCGCCTTTGAACGATTACATAATTGTGGCATCCGTAATTGTAATTGCGATTACGAATTTGATTAATTGTGTAGCCCTAGTATTAACTAACATGAACAAACCATGAGCAATACATTTGCTACAGTATTTATTCATCTTTGTTAACGTTAGTTAATAAAAATACAGCGGTTCATTGTTTGTTCATGTTAGTTTACAGTGCATTAACTAATGTTAACAAGATTTTAATAAAGTATTAGTAAATGTTGAAATTAACAAAGATTAAAAATGCTGTATAAGTGCAGTTCATTATTAGTTCATGTTAACTAACGTAGTAAACTAATGTTAACTAATGAGCCTTACTGTAAAGTGTTGCCTATGCGTCCGAGCCCAGACCGAACTCTCGCCGTGTGCTCTAGTTTCTGAGTGTTTTGCTCAGTCTCCCAGCACATGATGATGTGTAATCTTAGATGCCCCAGATTTCCCAGCATGCCCTGAACCTCGCAATGCATCACTCGTCTGCTCCCAGAGGACAGTGTGTTTGAGAGGCGAACTGCTAACTGATGGCTATTTATGAACCAAACGTACGATCTGTAATGGATTGTTTCCATTTTTGCTTTCCTCATTTCACCCCTCTCTACATTTTACATTTTTTTACTCACTTTTATCCTGTTCTGTTCTTCCTTTAGCTATTACCCACCTCTGCCGGGCTGCCTCCGGGATGGGAGGAAAAGCAGGACAGTAAAGGGAGACTTTATTACGTCAATCACAACAGCAGGATCACGACCTGGACACGGCCGCTCGTTCAGGTACGTCTCCTTCCTCGCTGTAGAGAACGCTCGATCAGCAGCATCTGTGGAGCTAAGGAAATCACGTTAAATAATAAATAATTGTGTTTTTTTTTCAATAAAAATTGTATTTTTTTTTTTTTGCTTTGCTTGTTTGTATGGCTGCACAATTTGGCCCAAAAATGTTGATTATATATGACTATAAAATAATAATAATAACAAAAATATATAATTTTTGTTATTATTATAAATATTAATACTATGAAACTAAACAATAATTTAGTAAGAACAATTATCACCAATAAAAGTGAAAATAGTTATATTTAATAATAATAATAAAAAGTATAAACAAAATAAGAAAGCACTTCTGTAATATTTCACTGTAAAATAATATAATATTATATATATAAAATAAAATTTATATAATAATAAGCAAGAACTATATCTTACAGAACTAATTATTAAACTCAAATTTTTTTTTACCACTTTTTTTTTTACCAATTTGTATTTAATTTTATGTTTTGTTATTGTTGTTATTATTATTACTAAATACAATGTTTAAACTAAATAAGAAAGAAAAAATAATAATAAGAAGAATTATTATATTTTGACCGACTTTAATTTCTTCATTTGTAAATTTTAAACAATTAAGCTTTTTATTTTGGCAGAAAAGTGCAGGAAGGCCTTAAAGCTTCTGTTTTGTTGAACACAGCCTGTTTATAAGTGCATCTCGTCACAAGTTTGTGAAGATGGTTGCCATGCATTAAAAGCACGAGATCAATTTGCTTTGCGATTTCTGTCAAATTTCGATGATCTGTGTGGTCCTAATTTGTGGCGTAATAATGCAACGTATTTCTATCCTGAACTTTGACCTCTGTATTCCAGCTCATACAGCCTCCCTCTGAGGTGACGGGCGGGGCCATGTCTCACTCCCAGAATCCCACAGGCTACGCTCCGCCCCTGCTCTCCCCGGAAGTGTCCCCGCAGCACACACACGCACACACACCGGAGCCCGTGGGTCTGATGCCGACCGGCTGGGAGGTGCGCAGCGCTCCAAACGGACGGGCGTTTTTCATAGATCACAACACCAAGACCACCTCATGGGTACGGAGACACAAACAGAAAGACTTTTATTTTTTACATTCTATTACATGGCATCACCATATGACTAAAATACTTGTTCATTGTTCTACATACCATGTTCATGCTGAAAGTCTCTTACCTGACTCGGCCATGCCTCGTGGTGTCATCGTTGTGTCAACAGGAATGGTTTTCCGACAGAGGTTGAAAAGGGTTGTGCATGTGATGTGGGGTGGTGGTTGCTTTGTGTGCTGTGATGTGCTGTGTGTGGTGTGTTTTGTGTTGTGCATTATTGTGTTTTTGTTGATTGGTTTTTAGTGAGGTGTTGATGTGTGTGTGTGTGTGTGTGTGTGTGTGTGTGTGTGTGTGTGTGTGTCTCTTATAGCCTGGCTGGGAGGAGCGAGTACATAGTGACGGCAGAATCTTCTACATCGATCACAGTAAGTGGCACAATCATAACCACAGCAATCTGAAAAACCCCCAATGTTGAACTTTTTCTTGGAATCTGGAACTGATATGTGCAATTTTTTATGTGCAATTTTTTTATAATTTTATTATACAATATTTTTAAAACTCTTTAATATTTTGTTTTTAAACATATTTTTAATTTAATTTGTATATATACCGTACTATTATATTTTAATATTTTTAATTTTATTATTCAGTATTTATTTATTTAAATTTCATGTTATATATATATATATATATTTGTTTAGTTACATTTTATACAATATTTGTTAAAACTCTTTTATATTATGTTTTTAACCTTATTTTTATTTAATTTATAACTTTTCTATATACCTACTTTAATATACTTATATTTTTTATTTATTTACATTTTATTTTAATATTTTAAAAATCTTTTATATTATATTTATAAATGTTTATTTTCAAATTGATAAATTATTTTTATTTATAACTTTCTTTTTATTTTATTTTTTGTTTTATTTCGTTTATACAAATTTTTATTTAAGTTTTGTTTTTGTTGTGTTTGTTTAGACACAAAAGTTACGCAGTGGGAAGATCCAAGGCTGCAGAATTCAGCCATCACTGGTCCGGTAAGTGGTTTTCTGTTTCTGGTAATGGTAATGTACAGTCAGGCATTGACGACCGAGCCAATAGAAGCGGATATTTAAGCCATTAATGGGTCACATTGTGATCTTTGCCATATCTTGTTTCTAAAAGTATTCTGAGCCTGAAACCCTGTACATTTCTTATCATTCATTTCCTGTAAGGGGTTTGTGCGTGTCACGAGGGGAAGTTATATTTGTCCTGGTTGAGTTGAATGATCTCTGTCGGATCAGGAACAGCTGATAAGAGCTGATGGATTATTGGATAAGTGATTGTGTTCTGTTTTATTTCAGGCCGTGCCTTACTCCAGAGACTATAAACAGAAGTATGAATACTTCCGCAAGAAACTGAAGAAACCGGTACGTCACTGTCCTTCACATTCAGTCCATTTCAGGCTTTTTCTGTCCCAGATCTCAACATCTAGATCAGCTATATATGCACTTTATGGAAGGGTCTGTCAACAGTTATCACAATTAATGTAGTTTTAAAATCTAAAGAATCTGTAAATCTACATATTTAAGAATCGTGTAAAAACAGTGTCCCGGTATAGTAATAACTAATGATCTTTGCAACGGAAGTGAGTCAAAACTAACTTTAGCTGGACAGTAACTTATCTATATCTGCTGTAAAGCCAAAACAATTGTTACTTTAATTTCCTATTATCACTGTAAAGATGCTTTGATACAATCTATATTGTTAAAAGTGCTATATACACTGCTGTTCAAAAGTTTGGGGTCGGTGAGATTTTTAATGCTTTTAAAAGAAGTCTCTTCTGCTCATCAAGGCTGCATTTATTTGATTAAAAACACTAAACAAACCCAGTAATATTGTGAAATATTATTTCAATGTAAATCAGCTGTTTTCTATGTGAATATACAGTAAAGTGTAATTTATTCCTGTGATCAAAGCTGAATTTTCAGCATCATTACTCCAGTCTTCAGTGTCACATGATCCTTCAGAAATCACTATAATATGATGATTTGCTGCTCAAGAAACATTTATGATTATTATCACAGTTGAAAACAGTTTTGCTGCTTCATATTTTTGTGCAAACCGTGATTAATTTTTTCAGGATTCTTTGAAAGTTCAAGAGAAAAGCATTTAATTAAAAAAGAAATATTTTGCATTATTATAAATGTCTTTACTGTCACTTTTGATCAAATTAATGCATCCTTTCTGAAGAAAAGTATTAATTTCTTTAAAAAAAAAAATCGCATTGACCCCAAACTTTTGAACGGTAGTGTAAATGAAGGTGACTCGACTGTTTTTGTGCCACTATCCAATACTGTGTGGGCTGGAAAAATCTTTTTGTCGTCACCTAACATGTTTGATCCAGTCAAAACCTGAAGGATAAATGAATGTAATAAATCATAATCAATCTTGTCTTGGGTCTCCAGGCAGACATCCCGAACCGCTTCGAGCTGAATGTGAGGCGTAACGCTCTTCTGGAGGACTCGTACCGGCGGATCCTGGCCGTCAAGCGCTCGGAGCTGCTGAAGGCCCGTCTCTGGGTGGAGTTCGAGGGGGAGAAGGGCCTGGACTATGGGGGCGTGGCCCGGGAATGGTTCTTCCTGATCTCCAAGGAAATGTTCAACCCATATTATGGGCTGTTTGAGTATTCTGCCACGTGAGTGATGGAACTGAACCCTGGCCCTTTTCACATTTCCAGGATTCTCAGATTAAGCCGTCATAGTTGGGTAAACTTGGCCCATTTGCCCCAATAGCAAAAGAAAAAAAATCCACAATAGTGTTTCCACAACTTTCAAAAAGAGGAATAATATTGAGAAATTGATTACGGTGGTCAGAAGAAAGAAAGATGTCAAATTTGCAGTCTTCCCTCAGCCGTTGTATTAGAAACCCAGTAGCGTTGACTAGTTTTCTGTATTCAATGCTAAGTCACAAAACACAACATATAGTGTTATAAATGTACATCAATTTGCTAGATTTATAATGTTCTAATGTTAAACTTTTCTTGGAATCTGGAACTGATATAAACATGTTTTTTTTAAATTATATAATATTTTAAAAAAGAATTGTTCATGTTATTTTTTCTTTTAATTGTCATTTTTTTCATACATATATATACTGCATATTATATACCCATTACATACTCATATTTATTTATTTAAATTAGATTTTATATTAATTTATATATATTTAACAACTTTATATAATATATATATATACTCATATTTATTTATTTATTTAAATTTTATTTTATATTAATTTATATATATTTATCAACTTTATATAATATATATTTTTTATTTATGAAAAAAGTTTTTAAAAAGTATATTTATTCATTTAATTGTAATTTTTTTCATATATAATTTTTTATTTATGACTTTTTTTTTTTACACAAAACCCATGTAGTAGGAAGAGCTCTGTCTGTGTAACAGGTTCACAGAGTGTTGTGTGTTGTGCATGGAAAAGCCTGTTCAAAGATGGACTTTAAAGATGTGTGTGTGAATGTTGCAGGGATAACTACACCCTGCAGATCAACCCCAACTCAGGTCTGTGTAACGAGGACCACCTGTCGTATTTTAAGTTCATCGGCCGTGTGGCTGGAATGGCCGTTTATCACGGGAAGCTTTTGGATGGTGAGTAACCTGTCAAGACCAATATAAATACCCACAACTCATATTCACAGTGTTTGACTGTGGCTCCTGACACACTGTATTTATGCAGATTGATCTAAATGTAGCAAGAATCTGTCATCGTTTACCTCATGTGGCTAATACGTGTTTTTTTGTACTTGTCTGCACAGCATTCTTCATCCGGCCCTTCTACAAGATGATGTTGCAGAAGCCAATCACGTTACAGGATATGGAGTCAGTGGTGAGTGACAGCCATATCTGAACCAATCAGCATCAATTTAAACATCACTTTTGTCCTTTTGCAGAAATTACAATGGCTATAGCATACTGTCATTGCAATCTAGCATACAGTACTAACTACAAAATAGCACACTTCTTCTGTAGTGTGTATGAGCACAGTGAATATTATTTACTATTATCTTTTTAGCATGGAGTACTTGAATGACCTACAGCATTTCCCAAATATATCATTGTACAGTATATGACTATGTGCGATACTGTATCCCACAATGCAATGTGCTCAAATTGACATTTTAAATGGAATTAAATGTATAATGTAATGTATATATATACTATACATAATAGTAGAAGTGCACTACAACAACATAGTTGCTCTTATTTATTTTGATTTAATTTATTCTGATTTATTATTTTTTATATATAAATTATGTTTTATATATTTTTTATTTATGCATTTATTTTTAATTTTTTTGAATCTATTTTTACATGTATTTTTAAAATTTTGTATCAAATAAATTTATTTGTATTGTATTTAATTATATTTATATTGTATTTTTAAGGAAATCCACACAACTAATGCATTTTTTCAAAGTGTACACCCTAGTGAAAAAACCTATACCCAAATGTATTTAAAATACATTTATTTCATACTAAATACACTACAAATCCATCAAAATATTTACTGACATATCGGTTGAGACTTACTTAAATAAATATTATAATTAAACTTTATTTGGAGTACCTCTTTATTCCACAATGCACATTTTTTAAGGATAGGACAATAGTTCCACTTGAGCTCAATCTAATATATTTAGTATACTGTATCTTCAGTTGAACTTCAGCACTACTTCCGGATAACTAAAGTGTATTAAGTTCAAAATTAGTTGTTCCAATTTAGCAGACTTTAAGTATATCAGTTTAGTATATCACAAGTATAATTGCAGGGTATTTATATTAAGTACATAAATAATAAATGTATTTGTAGTATACTTAGCATAAAATAAATGCATTTCAAATACATTTTGCAGTCCAGTAGTATTTAATTACAAAAAACACCAGAGCCTCTGGGTTATTAGTAAGTCATAAAAGTTATATTTTAACTCATGAGAGTGCTGTTACCACTAATGATGTGATTAATCTTCCACTGAACTTTGGTTAAGTCATTCATGCCCTGTTTTCAAACACTTTTCAACCCGTTGTTTTTGGCTCATTTTAGGACAACGAGTATTTTAATTCCCTGCGATGGATTTTGGAGAACGACCCCACAGACCTGGACCTCCGGTTCGCCATCGACGAGGAGCTTTTTGGACAGGTAATCTACTCCATTCTGCTTGTGTCGAGAACACCAAGAGCAGCTCATGACCCATATATCCCAAGACTTCTGAAACCATACAAATGTAAAAAAAGATTTGCTTTGAAATGTCTGATCTCTTCTGCAGACGCACCAGCGTGACCTGAAGCCAGGAGGTGCTGATATTGTGGTCAATGACACCAACAAGAAGGAGTATATTCAGTATGTACCGCCCTCTAGTGGCCTGACAAAGTTCACATACTAGAAATCAGTGTCATCAATGTAGGAGGGTGACCAGATGAGATTGGCTGAAATTCGCGACGGGGGGTTTATGGGTAGGCCTACTATGATATTAGCGTTCATAGCCTATGATAAAAGATATTGAATTTCAAACCTGAACCAAACATATTTTTTTTCAGAGATCAACAGTCATTAGTCTTTAGTCTGCCACTAAAAACCGGCGTGTTGTGGTTCCGGTACACCAGCCATGTCAACCAAACATATGAATTAAAATTTGCTTATCAATGTATATCTAAATTCGCGTAACTTCAAAAAAAGAAACAGAAAAGATGCTGCAGCCAATGAGCAGCCGGCGGGGGCCGACTCAACCTCCACAGACAGTTTTTAATATTTTATCAGACAATAACTACTCTAGATTTTGCTTTAGTATAATTTCGGGACAATTAGGGCCGGATTCGTGATTCGGGAAAACAGCTTAGATTTCGGGACTGTCCCGAATTTTTCGGGACGTCTGGTCACCCTACATCAATGCGATGGGATCATGTTGAGTTAGTGGTGTTTGCTAGATAAACGAGATGTAATACTCTCTCCTCTGTTTATTTGCAGTCTGGTGATGCAGTGGCGATTTGTAGATCGGATCCAGAGACAGATGACGGCCTTTAAGGAGGTACAGACGCTCGTTCGGTCCGTTCAGG
>CM070824.1:43936574-44026574 GCA_036326025.1 Chrosomus eos | reverse complement strand
TGACAATGCTTTCTCTTCTCTTTTCTCTCCCATCCCCCCTTTGTGCCCGCCCTCCCCCTCAGGGGTCAGCTGACAGGTCAAACACCATTTCATTCAACCCCTCGGACACAGCTTGGGTCAGAGGGGCGGGGCTTCTGGCGAGGGGGCGGGGTGATGTGGGGAAGTGACAGCAGTCCTGTCCAATGAGAGAGCTCTTAGAGTTCGTGCCGGATCTCCTTTCAATGTGTCGTGGGAATCACATATTGATTTGATCCCTTATTGATCAGATCTGATGTATTAGCATATTAGCAGTTGCTGTTTAATTAATGAGATGCATGCTTTTATTACCCAATATATAGATATCTCTGTTCATCAGATGGAACAGCACGTGACACAGGAATAAACTACAGATGGAGATTTCTTATTATTTTATATACATTCTTGAGACTATTATAATACACTATGTAAAACACTTCAGCATAATATTTGAGAACAATATTTTATGTTTTTATTGCAATTATTTGTATTATTATTACATTTAGATTGATTTGTTTAATATTATTATTTATAATTGTTGAGATTATACTTTGTCAATTACAATTATGGTGTAGCTTTAGATCTAAACAGCATTTTGCTCATTTTTTTGGGTCATATGTTCTGTTTTCTGAGCTCATAATAACTGAAAGACTAAATGAAATATTCTATAGTCTAAATAGTCTATTTGTCAAACCCAGGACCATTTCAAATGAACTAACGAAGGGAAAAGTTAAAAGACTAAATCATATACAGTAACAGCAGATACAGCTTCTGCTTTCTGATCACAGAAGTGGAAAACTGTAAAGTGACTTTAGAAATCGGTCATACTTTAGATTCGGGTCCAATTTTCACTATTAATACGATAAATAAACTCCTAACTAGTTGTTAAGGATGAAGGGATGCAGAATAAGGCATTAATATGTGCTTTATTAATGCAGTAATATGCTAATAAGCAACATTAGAGAGATTTGGAAGTGTTGCTGTTTAAAGTGTGTGTGACGCAGTGTGTGACTGACTGTGGGAAACTCAACTCAGGATCTTTTCTCCTGATGTTCTCTAAACCGACTCATTGTCCTGCAGACCTTTAGTCGTGGCAGAACTATTGTGCGGCCGGTGGAGGGTCCGCAGGGGTCAGGGGTCAGAGGTCACACTTCTGTTCCTCTCTCCAACAGGCCGAGCCACAGAGATCGATACTCTCTCTTCAGTCCACAGCTGTCCACTGAAGACATCGATACTGGATCTGTGTTATCAGCTGTGTGTGTGTGGTGTGTGTGTGTGTACGTGTGTGTGTGTGTGTGTGTGTGTGTGTGTGTGTGTGTGTGTGTGTGTGTGTGTGTGTGTGTGTGTGTGTGTGTGTGTGTGTGTGTGTGTGTGTGTGTGTGTGTGTGTGTGTGTGTGTGTGTGTGTGTGTGTGTCATCCCGGCCGGTGACGTCACGCTCCACGTGTAGTGTCCGCAGGCGGAGGAATCTCCCGATGACGAGCCGCGTCACGCGTCGCGCTCAGGTGTGCGTCCGCGGAGGTAGTGCGCGCGCAGCGGTCAGCAGCATCGCGCGCTCGGTTCAGTCAGACAGTGTGGAGCTCGAGTCCGCGGCGCACGGGCTCAGGCATGCTCGGACTAACACAGTAAATGGCGTCTTTTAAAACGGATTTATATCAGCGTCTGCTGCTTTTTGCAGTATTTCTGCCAATCTCAGGTAAGACCGTTCACTGCAGTAATTATTCAAACAGGAATCAGTTAAACAGAATTAAGCAAAAATGACAGGATGCCTCGTGATGACTTAAATGTGCAGGATGAAGAAACCCTCAACTTTTATGCAAATGTGATTTAGATGTGTTTTTAATTAGATATAGTCTATCATAAGTTTTCAGAAATGAGAGGTTATGAATGAACGGTCAGAGTTTGAGAAATACACTGATTGATACATTGATTTGATACCATCAAGCGCGCCGAACACAATGTGGCAAACTTCAAAGAGCGATCATGCGAAACGTGTTAAAGTCCTAACGGACGAGATTAAACTGATTCTTCTGAACAATGTCTCATTAAACACACATATTCTTGAGGAAGTATCTTTTAAATATCATCAATCTATGTCATTCAGGCATTATGCATGACTAAATGCTTAATGCACATTCAAATAGTTGGGTAGTATCATGAAAGCTCATGCATATTCAAAGGCGATTGTCTATGAACTATATACATGTTAAGCAATCATTTGAAATCTTTTTAAAATATAGAGTTATTAAAGTGTCACCTATAAACTTTCCCTTATGTTATTAACTATAAATGCATAACAGATTATTAGTCAGTCAGCATTTTACGTAGTTATCATGAAACTTTTTAGTCATATTTTAAGCTTTTTCATATTTGTATCGACTTTAATGCAATATAACTGCTGATTTCTTAAGCATTTTATAATTTTGCAACATATGTTATACTGTGAAAGTTATTGTCAAAGTTATTTTTTTATGCTTCAGCTTCTGATTTTTCTTCCTTCTCTCTTTAGTTCTCTTTATGCTCAAAAATAGCATTTGCAAGCTTTTTTATAACTCATAAAGAGCATTTATCTCACATGCATCTCTTAAAAATACTATGCATGTAAATTTTTCTTTTCATATCTTTGATAAAGTGTTTAAAGTCGTCTTCCTCCTGCTGCTCGTGGCGGCGGGCTGCTAAATGTCTGGGGAATTTCATGCTGGGAATAAATCACAGCTCTTCTTTAGACCCGAATGGAGTCGCTTTGACTTCATGAGCCATGAATAAGAGGATTACTGCTAGTAATCCATCATATCAAATATGATTACAGCAACTCTTGAAGCTGAAGCTGCCGGATCTCTCTCTGACTCTTGTGTTGGTCTCCGCAGGTGTGGTGTGTTTCAGTGAGCTGTTCTTCATAAAGGAGCCGGGGGACGTGACGGCTCTGAGACGGGCCGCTGTGGTTCTGGACTGTCAGGCCCACGGAGAGGCTCCGATCCGCATCCGCTGGCTGAAGAACGCAGTGACACTCACAGAGACCGAGAGAGTGTATCTGCTCTCCAACGGCTCTCTGTTCATCTCAGAGCTGGAGAGTCGTAAAGACAAATCAGATGAAGGGTTTTACCAGTGCCTTGCTCAGAACAAATATGGATCTATTCTCAGCCAGAAAGCCCGCTTGACTATCGCAAGTAAGTGGCTTTGCCTGTTTAGTTGCCGCACTAAATGTGCCCAGTGTGTGCCAGTGTTACTCAAATGTGCTTTGTGATTTAGTCAAGTCACCTTTATTTATAAAGCACTCATTACAATACAGATGATTACATCTACTGCAGCTCTATAGATGCACAGTGGATATGGATAGATGGATGGAGAGATAGATAGATTGATATATTGATATATGGATGGATGGATAGATGGAGAGATGGATTGATATAGGGATGGATGGATGGATGGATGGATAGATAGATATATACTGTATATAGATTGATAGATAGATAGGTATGTAGATAGAGGGATGGATGGATGGATAGACAGATGGATGGATGAATGGATAGAGGGATGGGTGGGTGGATAGATACGTAGATATGTAGATAGAGGGATGGATGATATATAGATAGATAGATAGATAAATAGATAGATAGATAAATAGATAGATAGATAAATAGATTGATTGATAGATGGATAAACAAAATCAAATAAATAAACATTCATCTTCTCTACAGTAATATTTTTTAATGATATCATGTCGAACTCTTTATTATATTATCTATCGCATTCGCAGGTAAGTGTCTTCGGCTGTTTAAGTGCCCTAAAGGTGTCCAGTGTGTGCCAGTGTGTGCCAGTGTGTGCCAGTGTGTGCCAGTGTGTGCCAGTGTTGCTCAGATGTGCTTTTTTATTAAATCAGCTGCAGATATTAATAATAATATAGTGCTTTTTTTTGCACTCGAAGCGCTTTACATCTGCAGGATTACGAAGGGGTAGGTTATGGGGTAGGGTGTGTGTGAGTGTGTGTGTGTGTGTGTGTGTGTCTGTGTGTGTGATGGGTAGGTTTAGGGGTAGGGTGTGTGTTTGTGTCTATGAACTATATACATGTTAAGCAATCATTTGAAATCTTTTTAAAATATAGAGTTATTAAAGTGTCACCTATAAACTTTCCTTTATGTTATTAACTATAAATGCATAACAGATTATTAGTCAGTCAGCATTTTAAGTAGTTATCATGAAACTTTTTATTCATATTTTAAGCTGTATATAACTGCAATATAACTGCTGATTTCTTAAGCATTTTATAATTTATATAATTTAAGGGGTTGTGTGTGTGTGCGTTTGTGATGGATAGGTTTAGGGGTAGGGTGTGTGTGTGTGTGTGTGTGTGTGTGTGTGTGTGTGTGTGTGTGTGTGTTTGTGGTGTGTGTGCGTGTGTGATGGGTAGGTTTAGGGGTAGGGTGTGTGTATGTGTGTGTGCGTGCGTGCGTGCGTGGCGTGCGTGTGTGATGGGTAGGTTTAGGGGTAGGGTGTGTGTATGTGTGTGTGTGTGCGTGCGTGTGTGATGGGTAGGTTTAGGGGTAGGGTGTGTGTGTGATGGGTAGGTTTAGGGGTTCTGTGTGTGTGTGTGTGTGTGTGTGTGTGTGTGTGTGTGTGTGTGTGTGCGTGTGTGTGTGCGTGTGTGATGGGTAGGTTTAGGGGTAGGGTGTGTGTATGTGTGTGTGCGTGCGTGCGTGTGTGATGGGTAGGTTTAGGGGTAGGGTGTGTGTATGTATGTGTGTGTGCGTGCGTGTGTGATGGGTAGGTTTAGGGGTAGGGTGTGTGTGTGATGGGTAGGTTTAGGGGTTCTGTGTGTGTGTGTGTGTGTGT
This sequence comes from Chrosomus eos, assembly GCA_036326025.1. Lineage (NCBI taxonomy): Eukaryota > Metazoa > Chordata > Actinopteri > Cypriniformes > Leuciscidae > Chrosomus > Chrosomus eos. The sequence goes on along the minus strand of CM070824.1, from coordinate 44,021,730 downwards.
GTGTGTGTGCGTGTGCGTGTGTGATGGGTAGGTTTAGGGGTACGGTGTGTGTGTTAAGGGAAAGGTTTAGGGGTTGTGTGTGTGTGTGTGTGTGTGTGTGTGTGTGCGTGTGTGATGGGTAGGTTTAGGGGTAGGGTGTGTTTGTGTGTGTGTGTGTGCATGCGTGCGTGTGTGATGGGTAGGTTTAGGGGTTGTGTGTGTGTGTGTGTGTGTGTGTGTGTGTGTGATGGGTAGGTTTAGGGGTTCTGTGTGGTGTGTGTGTGTGTGTGTGTGTGTGTGTGTTGTGTGTGTGTGTGTGTGTGTGTGTGGTGTGTGTGTGTGTGTGTGTGTGTGTGTGTGTGTGTGTGTGTGTGTGTGTGTGTGTGTGTGTGTGTGTGTGTTAGTGGTGGTGTGTGTGTTTGTGTGTGATGGGTGGTTAGGGTGGTGTGTGTGTGTGTGTGTGATGGTAAGTTTAGGGTAGGGTGTGTGTGTTGTGTGTGTGTGTGTGTGTGTGTGTGTTGTGTGTGTGTGTGTGTGTGTGTGTGTGTGTGGTGTGTAGGTTTAGGGGTAGGCTTGGATAGAATATACAGTTTGTAAAGTATAAAAAACACTATGGAGAGTCCCCACAAATATAGCGGACCAGACGTGTGTGTCTGTGTGTGTGTGTGTGTGTGTGAGAGAATGTTCATTGGTGTGTAAATGAAGCAGGTTTGAAAAGCTCAGTTTGTGGAGGACGCTCGAGCTCTAGTGTTAAAGAGGCTATGACCCCTATTCACAGCGCTGAGCCTTTATATCAGCACCTCCTGACCAGGTGTGTGTGTGTGTGTGTGTGTGTGTGTGTGTGTGTGTGTGTGTGTGTGTGTGTGTGTGTGTGTGTGTGTGTGTGTGTGTGTGTGTGTGTGTGTGTGTGTGTGTGTGGAAAATGTTAGTGATTGATCACGAGTTTTCAACAGACCTCTGATGATTATATGAGTGTGTGTTTGGGTCTTAGATATCGTGACACTGTTTATTTACAAGCTTTCCTCTTCAGATTTATGGTATTGATTGAGATCCACTTTAGTCGACATGATCAAAATAACTCATCAGAGTCCAAACAACAAGCAAACTGTTTATGGATCATCTTTATACAACCAGTTGTTGTTTTTATGGTGTGTGTGTGTGTGTGTGTGTGTGCGTGCGTGCGTGCTTTGGAGCATTTCTAATCAACGAGTGCGAACGCAGTGTTGATGTGTGTATGTTTGTGTGTGTGTGTTTGTGATTTTGGAGCATTTCTCATGCGAGCGCAGTGTTGATGTGTGTATGTTTGTGTGTGTGTGTTTGTGATTTTGGAGCATTTCTCATGCGAGTGCAGTGTTGATGTGTGTATGTTTGTGTGTGTGTTTGTGATTTTGGAGCATTTCTCATGCGAGTGCAGTGTTGATGTGTGTATGTTTGTGTGTGTGTGTTTGTGATTTTGGAGCATTTCTCATGCGAGTGCAGTGTTGATGTGTGTATGTTTGTGTGTGTGTGTGAGATCTGTAGTTTTCACTTTCGGCTTTCTGACTGAAGTTGTAAAACATCTAATGAGTCTCGTACTGTAACGGACAGTGAGCGAGCGAACGGGCGAGAGACACACACACAGTATGTGTGTTACAGAGCGACCCGCTTTCCCCCGATCTACAGTGGGATTTACAGACAGAGGATTATGGGAATGGAGTAGTTTTGTCACTGAAGAGTGTTTTACAGGCTGCTTTTAAAGGGGCATTTAGAGTCTTTATACAGACTCTCTAAAAACTCGTAAAGTTTGCAGGTACCTGGGAAATACTGTGAAGACGGACAACAGAGCCGCTGCAGGGGATTATGGGGGATATCGGCTCAGCTCAGCATAAGAATCTGCACACACACAAAAATTGAGTTAAATATATGCCAACCTGGACAATATATTGAATATGCATGATATTTGCATTGATTTATCTGATTATATACAGTTAATCAACATTAATTATATTACATATTAAAACACACACCTACACACACAATATATATACATACAAACATATGCATACTTTATGCATTAAACTTTATGCAACTTTGAGCATATATATATAGACAGAGAAAAAGAGATTTTTAGATGTTTTTCGTGTATAAAATAATGAATTGTGCTGATTAATTTATTGCCTAAATGTTTATTTTTAATGCATATTTTAATATGCATTAATATATTTTTATATTTTGAAAATGCATTCATATATTTGTTAGGGTTAGGTTCATACATATTTTAATATTTAATATATATTACATTTGAAAGGTTTTTCCCTGCACACACACACACATAAACTGAAACACAAACACACACACATAAACTGAAACACACACACACACACATATAAACTGAAACACACACACACTGCTGACGGATGTCCGTCACTGCGGAGTGGAGCTGGTGGTCTCTGCATGCGATTGCTTTCTGCTCCGCTAGTTTGCAGGATTGGTGAAAAGCTTTTTTCTCTCCGACTCCTTTTGTTGGTTTGCCCCCGACTGCCCCGGCCAGAGGAGGAGGTTTCTTTAGGGGCGTTTGTGTGACCAGGTCGAGCTGGCCAGGACAGCTGGCGCTTTGCACTAATGTAAGGGCAATTATGCAAATGAGAGTGAAGTATGCAGGGTTTTAGTAAAGTGAGATTAGCGCAGTGTGTGTGTTGTTTCAGATGAGAAGTGAGTCCAGAGGTTGAGGGAGTTTAGCACCGTTATATGTTGATGGAGGCGACACGCTTTCTTTTCATCATGCTTGTGTTTTTTGACACCACATGTTGGCAGATGTTGTGAACAGGTGTGTGGGGTGTGTGTGTGTGTGTGTGTGTGTGTGTGTGTGTGTGTGTGTGTGTGTGTGTGTGTGTGTGTGTGTGTGTGTGTGTGTGTGTGTGTGTGTGTGTTCTAGGCTGATGTGTGTGAGTTTGCTCATGTTTGAGAGTGTAAGATTGATGGTTCCACTTGTTGAGACCTTTTGCACCCGTGAGTTTCTCCTCATCTCTACCAGATAATCACTATCACACATTTACTATCTGAACGAGAACATGCCTTCTATTTTGTTATATAAAGCTGATTACAATGACTAACCCAATCCCTACTAAAACAAAATGATTTTCTATTATTTAAAAAAGAGAAATATATTACATTAATGTGTGTGTGTGTGTATATATATATATATATATATATATATATATATATATATATATATATATACACACACACACAGAAAATATACATAATATAGTATTTAATACTATATTTAAAATTGTATTCATTTAAAAGAAAATTATATTTAAATATATTAATTATGGTATTTAATTCAAATAGTAAAAAATATATATATTAAAAAAAATCTATATAAGAAATAATATATATAATTTATAAATGTATTTAATAACCTTCTTAAATGTATATAAAATGTGCGTAATATAGCTAATAAATCCTTAATTTAAAATTAAACTGATCTTAAATGTTGTAAAGACTCTCTCCTGAACATGGTGTAAGGTCTTAAACTCTGTAAGTAACTGTAAGACACTGAAAGGAGTGTTTTTGAGGCTGTGTGAAGACGCAGGGTCAGTGCGGATGTCAAAGGTGGACTTCTTCAGCAGTTTAAGATTAGAAACATGCCTGAGTTGGGTTGTTTTGAGGGCCAGTGTTGGAAACTGGGTCCCGAGGGCCTCTAATGTGTTCCTGGGATTCCTGGAGTTGATAAACATTCAACATGTTATTTTCTCTATGACTGGATGTCTATCTAGTTTGTGGATATTGCATTCGAGATATTTTTGTTTTGTTTAGTCAGAATATCCATGGTGGTCTTAAAGTAGCCGAACAGCTGATGATAAAAACAACATATATGCTTTAGATTTAGCCAGGTGATGATTCTTCAAGCCTCTGAAATCAGTAATGACCGGGATAGAGGAGAGTCAAACCTGAAGCATTTGAGCTTGAGATGAAATGTTTGAGGAATTTCAGCGGGACAAAACCGCTTTAGTTCGCATCTGAAAGGTTTCCATGGTTTCCCTAAGTGGCGGTCGGGAAGGTCAAAGGTTGCTTTAAATTGCCCAGCAGGTTGTGTGCAGGGAAACGGCGCCAAGGAGCGAAATATTCCTGCTAATAACAGACAAAAACATGCCAACGTAGATCAGCTCATCTCTGTGGATATACACACACACACACACACACACACACACACACACACACACACACACACACACACACACACACACACACACACACACACACACACACACACACACACACACACACACCAACACAAAGCCCATCGCCTTTAGATCACCAAAACGGACACATTCTGGTCCTGAGAGACTGAGGTCGTGTTCCTACATGGTCAACTCAGATTTCACAATTACACATTGTTTCAGTGCACTTTTACTGAAAACCTTGATGTTAATAATTAATAGTTTATATATCTTGAAATCTTCGTGCCTTATAGCCGCATTTATCAGATTAGAGCTGGGCAACAATATAGTTTACATTTTGCAATGAGACAAGCAATCAAGCAGTTGAGATTTACTATATAGTTTATATATATCGCCCTGTGTAAGTATATGTGATGTATATGCAAATGAGGATGGACTACTTGTATATCTTACTTTATATAAAGAGCTGGGTTGATAATATACTTACATTTTGCGATAAAATAATATAAAGCTTTTAGCATAAATTAAATATTGAATTTTATTGAAATATACTAAATATTGTATTTTATTTAAATATATGAATTTTTTATATATATATATATATATATATATATATATATATATATTATATATATATATATATATATATATATTAATATATTAAATATTTTTATTTAAATATTAAATTTTTGTATTAAAATAAGCTATATTAAATATTTTTATTTAAATATAATTTTTTTGTCAAATATATTAAATATTTTTATTTAAATATATTAAATATTTTTATTTAAATATATTAACATTTTTTATTTAAATATATATATATTTTAAATATTTTAAATATTTTTTGTTAAATAAATGAATTATTTTTTGTTAAATATTTTTAGTTTAAATATATTACATATTTTTAGTTAAATCGCAACATCCTATAAGAATAGCACTAACCCTAACCCATGCTCAATTATATTAAATTATATGCATGATTATAACCAACACAATCTCAATGCGTTATAGGATTGCATGCATCATTGCATTATAGGATTATTAAGGGAGATTGCATGCATGCTCTTATAATCTGGGCAAATGCATGCATTAAAGTATCATGATGAGAGCACCTTAAGGCGAGTGAGTTACTCTAGGTTTATTTGATCACAGATGCTCTCTGGTTGGCCATTAGACCCGTGGCTCTTCAGCGGATCAGATAAGACACACACAATAGCAGTGTTGTTTTCAGAGCTCGGGGGGGAGATAAGGGTCTCCGGGAATTCAACAGCCTCCAGCTCGCTCTGAACGACCCAAGAGACTGAGAGGCTAAAGGCCACAGGGAGAGGTCCTGAGCGTGGCCTCTGATTGGCCGGAGAGGGGCTGATTCTGCCTCCTGATTGGCCGGAGGGGGGGTCATGTGGTCTGGGGATGTAAGTCGGCTCCTGGCTGGACGAACCCTGATTGATCTGAAGCTTTTTGGGCTTTGCATTCTTCCCTTCTGTTCACAGACGAAGCATTCTTTGCCTCTGCTGTCATTCCTCTGAAGGAGGAGCGAGAGGTGAGGTCAGGTCACGACACCGCAGGACACTGTGTGTTCACAGCGCTCGCCTCCTTCTGCATTATGCATCTGCTAATAAAACCTTAAAACATCTCAAATTACTTTGCATTAAAGATGAATAAATGGATTAACTGGCGTCCTCCATTACGGCATTTTAACCTGTCAAAGTTGCATTTAAACGTGAATCTCTTCATTGGTCTCTGGAGAACAAGCGAGACACTAATGAACAACTTTCAGTTTTACTCTGTGAATGAAGATGTTTAGTGATGTGTGTGTGTGTGTGTGTGTGTTGTGTGTGTGTGTGTGTGTGTGTGTGTGTGTGTGTGTGTGTGTGTGTGTGTGTGTGTGTGTGTGTGTGTGTGTGTGTGTGTGGATGGCTGAAATGTCAGTATGTTTGTGGCATCTCTTACCTGCACTAAAAGATCTTTTAAGGGCTCTTGGTAATGATCGCTTTCAGAAAACACTAACACACTCGTATTGCTTTACCATCACTGACAGTCACACTGAAACACTGACAGTCACACTGAAACAGTTAATCCCTGACTGCACATGTGTTATTCTAATGTCAGTCTGTATAGCGATTAGAAGAATATACTGTAGCTGAATGGGTTTTTTCTCCATCGCAGGTCTGTTTTTTTGGGCACACTGCGAAGAGCCAAAATTACATTTTCATTTATGTTGAACTATCCCTTGAAAGTCAGTGTCCCTTTCAAAAGGGACTCATTTATGAGTCATTTTTTTGTGGAAATAGATACAAATAATTTTTATTTTTGCCTTTTGATTTCAGTAAGAGTCGTATAATGAGATTGTTACAGTACATTTAACTCTCATTCATCATCACTGCATGATCCATTTAACCTGGGCATGAAAAATCAATTTGTGAAATGATTTATGATTTGCATTTGACTTCATGTCTTGTATGAATCATAGCACAATGGGGTATTAATATAAGTTACATTTTAGTACAAATAAGTTATGTTAGTGCATAAGCTTAAAAAAGTGACAGAAAAGACATTTATAAAGTTCAAAAAGATTTCTATTCATCGTTTCTAACTTTTTATACTTCAAAAAATCCTGAAAAAAGTTTCCACAACACCAGCACGACTTGTTTTCAACATTGATAATAATCATAAATGTTTCCTGAGCATCATATCGTCATAATATAGTGATTTCTGAAGGATCATGTGACACTGAAGACTGGAGTAATGATGCTGAAAATTCAGCTTTGATCACAGGAATAAATTGCAGTTTATGATATATCACATAGAAAACAGCTTTTTTTAAATTGTGATAATATTTCATATTTTTTCTGTATTTTTGATCAAATAAATGCAGCCTTGGTGAGCAGAAGAGACTTCTTTCAAAAACATAAAAAAATCGAACCGACCTCAAACTTTTGAACGGTCGTGTAGATTTAATGATATTGCATGTGATTTGTTGATGATGTTATGGTGAACATAATAGTTTTGAACAATTCAATGCAGGTTATACAAAAGAAAATAATATGCATGGTTCGAATTACGTGGGAGCCAGTGGGAGCTGAGCTCCCATAGAGAGAGGATGAGCTCCCATGAAAGCAGTAAAATCATACACCTGTGGGGCTCTAAAAATCATCAGCACCATTATTTTAAATTACAAATAAAGCCCTTTTTCCTTCAATAATCGAGGCATATTTGTTAACCCTTTCGCACGTACGTTCACAGCGGTGTGATTAGAACAGTCCGTGATCAACTGCTAAATTCAAAAGTGCTTTCGCGCGTTGGCTGGCGCTGAGCCAGAGACAGACGCGCTCAATATATCACAACTATTCAATGTTTTCAACCACATAATGTTTATATTAGGTTTCAGACATTTAAATACACATAAGTAGCTACTAGCAAAAAAATTATTTGGGGGGACGCTAGCAGGCCCCACCAATATTTTAGCGAACTCCTTTCAGGGTTTTCCTGCATATGGAATTACGAGGCAGCCGCCTCCGGCTCTCGACAGAACTCGGATAGACAGTCATGCAGATACACTTTTTCCACCGTGACGGTTCTGTTGCGGGTTCCCGGCCTGTGTCCATTTTTAAGCCGTGTATAGTTTGCCGAGAGTGCTGCGCGGGTCGGGCGAGCCAAATAATAATAATAAAATAGCCTACATTCAAATTAATCGAGGATGGATGACAGATAAATCATTATAATGTGTTGACACGGAACTCTCATCATGGTAAAACGCAATGAGCGTCACTCTTTTACTTTCGTTTTCAACAACGTAGCCTAAATCTCTTTAGAGAACATCAATCAAGGAAAACATATCAGGGCATTTACTACAGTTGTAATTTTTCAATGTAAATTATTTAATTTGATTTGTAACAGCCTACTGTCTTATTATTCTGATTTAATGTATTGATCAAATGAAGGAATATTTTAAAAGAAAGATGGAGCATAGGCTACATAAAATTAGAGGGGAAAATGCCCTATTTTTAAGGTAAAAAAATTATTCTGATAAGAGTGTTTGCCAACAGTGATGTAATGAAACATTGACAATTTAACTTTGAAGGGAGTAAAAAGCCTCTGTTTAGGATATTAATGAAATGTAATTTTGGCCAAAGAAGAACTTTTAATTTAAAAAAATGTTAATTTTAAATAAGCCTACTTCAGTGTGATATTTTAACATATTATCATGCTTAACATTGAGAATTTGAAAAATTGTAATGATCAGATGCAGATCTAAATCCAAGAATATCATAAATTTTGGGCGGTTGGATTATTTTTAACAGCAGATTCGGGTGACTCAAAGTGCACCAGATTAATGAATTTATCTTTAAAATGTACGAAATTTTCTTCCAGGGGGGGCATGCCCCCAGACCCCCCTAGAGGTACCCAACTCCACCCAAATATTTGCTACTCCTGTATTAATAAACGCTGAACTCAAAAAAAGTGCAATATTTAGCATTTTATTTATCACATACACCACGCCTGCTCATGGGCTACTTTTTTTCCCTTTTTTTAAAGAGACCCCCACAAAGATGAAATCATAATTCGAACCCTGATAATATGTGTCAAAATTTGATACTTCACAAATGAAAGTCAGTCACAAATGCCACTTAAATTCAACCAATCAGTGCAGATCATCAGTCGTCCTCATAATCACCATCAAATCAGGGTTTTTTAGTCAGAAATATGAGTCGTGAATATAGTTTTAATGCTGAGAGTTTTAAAAAAATTGCATAAAATGTAGATTTCAGAAGTATTTCAGCATGCGAGTTGATATTTTAGTCTCAGTGTAGAGTTGACCATGACTCTTGAAACAGATCGACTCTGAAACGGAAGTGTCCACTTCTAATGTTGCTGTGTTGTGCTAGCGGATCCTCACAGGTTCGTGTTTGCTGGCCTGAGATGCCTAAGCAGGGATGAGCTTACTGCCGGTCAGGATTCGATGAGGTCAAAGGTGAGAGGTCAGGTCAGTGTTAGGGCCAGACTTACAGATCCGTTTATAATGTCAGAACACAGACTAGAGAAGAAGCTTTCTAAATGAAAAGATGTGATCGTTGCTCTAAAGTTTGCTATTTATGCTGACATGGAACAGTATTACGTGTTTTGAGCTGAGACGTGTGATGGGTGTGAGGATGCTGACGGGTTAAACGTGTCTCTAAATGGCTGATCAATATGAGCATGCAGGATAACTATTTTTATTTTATTTTTTTTGGACAGTACAATGAAAGTCAATGTGGTCCAATCTGTTATAGTGAATTAGCTTTAAAATTTCATATTTTTATTTTATTTTGTTATGTTCTTGCTTTTGTCATTTTTTTAAATAGGGGTCATTTATATTTATTTCCATTTAGTCATTTTAGTAAACCTATTTAATTTATTTGCCAAGGCAACATTTCTATTTTGTTTTATTCTATTTTGTATTATTCTATTTTTTGTTGTTGTTGGTTTAATCTAATACTTTATTTTATTTCAGTTTTATTTCAGTTAACTGAAATGTTTTTAATAGTTTTAGTGAATAATAGTAATTACCCTGGGTCCAATGCTTATGTTCCACAGACACTTTATTCAAAGCAACTTACATTTCTCTCTCTCTGTGTGTGTGTGTGTGTGTGTGTGTGTGTGTGTGTGTGTGTGTGTGTGTGTGTGTGTGTGTGTGTGTGTGTGTGTGTGTGTGTTGTGTGTGTGTGTGTGTGTGTGTGTGTGTGTGTGTGTGTGTGTGTGGTGTGTGTGTGTGTGTGTGTGTAGATTTTTTTTTTTTTTTCCCATGCAGTCAAATGCTAGGCTATACACTGTACATATTTTGCATGTGGAATAAGTTCCCTTTAAATAAAAGTAATGTGATGGTACCATGGTAGTTTGAATATATATTATGATACTGAATGATTACCATATTCATATACTGTAGTATTTAATGCTGCTTTAACTACTTACCATGGTATTACTATAGTAGTATATATATATCCAACCATTTGTTGATGTTGGTTATTTGAATGTTAAATTAAACAATATCAGCACACACAAATAGTGTAGTTTTTAATAACATTCTTGAGCTGTCAATCAACTCGAGAATAAGATGTTTATTCATAAACTGGCTGTATGTTCTGTGAAGCATCTGTAATGACGACTTCCTGTCAGTGATCGGATTGATTTTATCCGTGTCTTACTTAATCTTTGTACCACAACTCTGGTTTTATTATCATCTCCTCCATCTTAAGATGAGCTTTATACTGAGGTCTGTGTGTATAGCAGATCTCCATTGATTCCTGTTAACTAATGATTGACCCGAGGCTTCTTCAGGGGTTGGAGGGGTCGTGATGGGGGATGATCTTAATGGCTTTTGGGGGTTTTATGGCTGTCAGCTTGAGAAGGTCAGATCTGGACCAGAGAAGTAAAGGCCTCATTGAAGAGACACGTTAAACAAACATAATGCTTTTCAATCATAAAACAGGACGTTTATGGGGAGCTGTGTTTGCTTGACTGATGTATTGTGTTTGCGTTTACTGATTATTATCACTCTGAAAGCAAGAAAAGTCTTTTTAAAGGGGTAGTTTCATCATTTACTCACTATTATTAACACACCTAAACAAATGTTTTAACATCATGTCATTTTTGTTTGTTTTAAAACTACTTTGAAGTGTATTGCACTCAGCCCTACCATTAAATATCTCTTTACATGAACATTTTCTGTTTTGTTAGAGAGAAACTTGTGACAAAGCAAAGGTATCAAGCAAAAGGGTCCGTGTTTAGAGAGTAACAAACACACACATATGTGTTACCAAAAGGTGTGTGTGTTATGCTAACGTGAGGTGTTTGCTGGTATTGTTGATCTAAAGCTTTTGGTTTAGTTTGACTCATTCATCTCTCCACTGACAGTGTGAGTGTGTGTACTGGATCGTCTTACAACCAAACCAAGCCTCTTTCTCGTTCTCGTTCGATTTTGTTTATCTCTCTCATATCTCATTGGCATTTGAACAATGTTCAGATTTGCCATTAAAACAACAGATTATCCATTCACAGCTCAATAAGTGACTATTGATATTGTTAGAATGTGAAGGAGTTGAGCGTTATGTAGATGATGATTTTATGTTGTTGTCTTTCTGCAGGTTTATCGACCTTCACTCAGCAGCCATCATCAATCACGGTTATGGACGGATCCGTCGCACGATTCGCCTGTAAAATCACCGCCACGCCCCCACCAATCATCACCTGGGAGTTTAACAGAGTCACTTTACCACTGGCCACTGAAAGGTAAAGCTCCGCCCACTTGCTAGAGGAGGAGGGACTTAGTGTGGAACACTTACACTTGTCTTCAAATTCCCCATGATTAAAGGATTAGTTCACTTTTTAAAAAACTTTTGCTGATAATTTACTACTCACCCCCATGTCATCCAAGATGTCCATGTCTTTCTTTCTTCAGTCGAAAAGAAATGAATGATTTTGATGAAAACATTCCAGGATTTTTCTCCATATAATGGACGTTCGTGACTCTCCTGTTCGAACTCGTTCATCAAAATGAACAAATCTTTTTTGGAGTCATTTAGTTCGTTGAATGAACGAAATGACTCGAAAAAAGACTCGTTCAAAATGAACGAATCTTTTTTTGAGTCATTTCGTTCGTTGAATTAATGAAATGACTCCAAATAAGATTTGTTCATTTTGATGAACGAGTTCGAACAGGAGAGTCACGAACGTGCATCACAGGACAGAGCAAGGCGAGCATTTGTGCTTATAATAAAACTGTTTTATTTACTTTTGAAATGACTGATGGTTTCGCTAGATAAGACCCTTATTCATCGTCTGGTGTCGTTTAAAGCCCTTTGAAGCTGCACTGAAACTGTCATTTGGACCTTGAACCGTTTGGTTGCTATTGAAGTCCATTATATGGTGAAAAATCCTGGAATGTTTTCATCAAAATCATTCATTTCTTTTCGACTGAAAAAAGAAAGACTTGGACATCTTGGACGACATGGGGGTGAGTAAATTATCAGCAAAAGTTTTTTTAAAAGTGAACTAATCCTTTAAGAAGCATTAAGAAGATATAAGCATTCAAAGCTTACAGTCTCTCACTTCCGCCAATATGAATCAATGATTTTGATGACATCACTGCACTTCAGCTTCTCATCAGATTTTTTTGTCCAATCAAATGCTCTAGAATCTGATGCTCCGCCCCCTCCATTATAAATTGATGCTGAAATCGGTCACTTTTCACACATTTACTATTTTCTATATGGTGAATGAGACATAGGCCCCATTTACACTAAATGGTTCAAGTGACCCAAATCCGATTTTTTTCCTCTCATGTGGCACAGATCGTATATGATCCATGAACGTGTAAGCAGGAAAAAAATGCATGGATTCCGATTTTCTCAGATCGGATTCAGGCCTCACTCATAAGTGGTAATAAATCGGATATGAATCGGATACGTGCATTTGCGTGTGCCATGTAAGCAGACAAATCGGATATTCCCCAGTAAATGCGAGTCGTACGTCATTAAAAAAGTGATGTCGACTCAGGTGGACACCACCAACTGAGATCACATGACTTATTATAGGCGCGAGGGAGGACGAAGGATACACAGTGGAGCAATGCGCAGGTTTCATGTCTTTTGAGTGTTTGGGGCGAAGAGACAGTGCAGGCAAAAATGCAGGGTTGTTACAGAAATAAATCCGTGTTTGAAGACATTTCACGAGATATGGGGAGGCACGGTTTTAAGCGCTCGTGGCTACAGAGCCAACGTAAGATAAAAAGCTTAAAAAAACAAATACAAAGCGAAAGCAAAACACTGGATAATTGTATTCGCATCTGCATCCATTGTATTTCGTGCTGTTTTACTTCCTTTTCCGGGTCAGAACGTCTACATTTGGTAGTTTCAACAGTGTACAGTGTAAATGCAAAAATCGGATACGGGTCACTTTAAAAGATGATGTAAGCGGGTCGTCAAAAAAATCGGATATAGTCAGAAAAACGGATTTGGGCATCAAGACCTGCAGTGTAAATGCAGCCTAAGTGCACTATATAGGGGATAGGGAACGATTCAAACTGTGTAAATATGCTTTTCATTGGGGCGAATGAAGTCTGGTTTCATGTTAGTTTCCCGCGAACCACTGCAGCTCCGGTCCAGAGACACGACAGTCGACGCAGATCAGAAAACGTAGCGGACCCATTTAATTTCTGCACAGAATGCTGTATTGTAAAGCGATATGGAGGAGATTATGAGGAGACGGGGCTTTAACGAGCTTAAATGCTCTGGCCGAGCTGTGATATAAACAATACCCTATTGGCTGTTTTTAAAAAGGGGAGGAGCTGCTCGATATGCCACGCCCTCTCTTCAGTTTCAGTGGAAATGATGTGTTTCAAGGAATTTCAGTGGGCCTTTAATTTGGCTTATTCTAATATACATTGTATTCTTGTTCCACCATTATTTTAATTATTTTATTAATGCATGTTCTTGTGTTCAATGAATTGTGATTAATTCATTTGTCATGTTATTCTAAAAGAAAAAAGAAAAGAAATAGAGTTTCAGCATGAAATTGATTCTTGATTGTACCTGATGGTTTTTATGTGAATGTTTGCATGTCTCAATCTAGAATCACAGTGCTGCCCAGCGGCGTTTTACAAATTCAGGGAGTTGAACCGACGGATGCTGGGAGTTACCGCTGTGTGGCGACTAATATCGCCAGCCGACGCAGGAGCGCCGACGCCACGCTAACCGTCACCGCAGGTCAGATTACACCCGAACATGTGGCTCACGAAAGTGTGTTTTTACAGTCAACGCAAAATTATTCAGACACCTTCAACATTTCTCACATTATCACAGTTTATTCGCTATAGTTTAGAAAATGGTAATAAAATATTACAAGAATGCAGTTGATATATCACTGTTTTTTTTTTTTTGTTTTTTTTTGGTTAGTGAGACTTGTGCCCTGTGTGTTGTAACTTGTCTGGAATGTGTCTAAATAGTTTGTTCTGTTTGTCGTCTTGTCTAGTGTCTCTTGTCTTGTGTGTAAAAAAGAAAAGAAAGAAAAGAGTGTTGTAGGTATAAAGTGAGGGGGAATGTAACCCTAACCTAACCCTATTGCACAAGAGGATATTGTTTAGTATTGGTTAAAGGGATACTCCACTTTTTTTGGAAATAGGCTAATTTTACAGCTCCCCCAGAGTTAAACAGTTGAGTTTTACCGTTTTCGAACCCATTCAGCCGATTTTCTGATATTCAGAAGAAGTTTCTGATCCCAGTGACTTCCATAGTATATATTTTTTCCTACTATGGAAGTCAATGGGACCAGAAACTGTCTGGTTACTGATATGGATTCGAAAACGGTAAAACCAAACTGTTTATCTCTGGGGGAGTTGTAAAATGAGCCTATTTCCAAAAACGTGGAGTATCCCTTTAATACTTGGATGGAAACCAGGTGTCCAGGTTGTTTGTTTCTGTTTTTCTTTGTACTGGCAAAATAAAAAACAATTCTAAAAATAAAAAAAAAGATATTTCACTGGTTTTGTCCATCGTTCTGTTAGACTCTCACAAATGAATTATGTTCAATCAATCAATCAATCAATCAATCAATCAATCAATCAATCAATCAATCAATCAATCAATCAATCAATCAATCAATCAATCAATCAATCAATCAATCAATCAATCAATCAAAGCTTTATTAAGGACACACATGTTCCAACCACAAACAGTTACAAAACATAAACAGTAACATACAAATACAAAAAAAAAGAAAGGAAAAAAAAAGAAAAGAAAAACACAATATCACATGTTTACATATAGGCTAAACTGAACTGAACTTAGGGCCAGATTCGTTAATGTTGAAATTATGCAACATTATATCTGTCAGCTGTTAAATTTAACTACACAATTAGATAATACCAGTTTAGCTCAACAAATTACCAAGCAATGCTTCATGTTGTTCAGTCTGTGTGTAAAAAGGTCCATTAGCAATTAAAGAAAAAATACTTAAGCTAAATATGGTCTGTTCAAAGTGTCTGAATAATTTTTGGTCCCAAATTTTAATAAATTTTACTGGCAGGAAGAATTTTTAGGTATAATATGTCAGTTTTCTTTATTTTGCTATCCTCACTTATATAAATGAACTGTATGTATATATATATATAAATGTATAGTGTCCTGCACCCGCTAGTAAAAAAAATTGATATCTGGTGTCTGAAGAATTTTTGGTTTGACTGTATGTTTACATATATTTACACTTTCCATCTTTTGCCTTCTCAATAGCTCCATCTCCCAGAGTTCCTCAACGGCCTCGAATCATCGCGGGCCCGCAGAACGTGAGCGTGGCGGCTCACCGCTCGGCTCTGCTGGAGTGCATGGCGACCGGAAACCCTCGTCCGCTGATCTCATGGAGTCGGGCCGACCATAAGTCCATTGATGTTCACAAAACAAAGGTTCTTGGCAATGGAAACCTGCTCATATCTGACGTGAAACCGCAACACGCGGGAATCTACTTCTGCAGAGCGACTACACCTGGAACCAGAAACTACACGATTGCAGCCGCTAATATAACTGTGCTAGGTAAACATCGTTATAGTGGACACGTTCTGTTTGCTTTATGGCCTTATTAATACTTGAAGAAAAAGATTTGTCAAAAGCTTTGAATAATCAAGAACATTGTAAAAAAAATTCTGCTCATCAAGGCTGCATTTATTTGATCAAAAATACATTAAAACATTTACATATATTCACATAGATAACAGTTATTTTAAATTGTAATAAAATGTCAATTTATAATTTATTCCTGTGATCAAAGCTGAATTTTCATCATTATTACTCCAGTCTTCAGTGTCACACGATCCTTCAGAAATCACTATAATATGATGATTTGCTACTCAAGAAATATTTCTGATTATTATCAATGTTAAAAACAGTTGTGCTATGATAACTGATAATGACTTTGCAACAATTAAGCATTTTGGATTTCTGAAGGATCATGTGACACTAAAAACTTGAGTAATGATGCTGAAAATCAAATAATATTTAACAATATTACTGTTTTTACTAGTGATGCGTGCAACGACTAATTTGCACACAAAAAAAATGCAAACAACTAGTGTTTCCAAGTCGACTAGCATCAGAAATATATTTTTAATTGACTAGTCAATAGTCGCACATCCCTAGTTTTTACAATATTTTGTAATAATTGGTGAGCATGAGAACTTATTTTTCAAAAACATAAAATTTGTTCTGTGCTTGTATGTTTGTGCAGCGCCTCCGTCTCTCGTGGAGTGGCCGGAAAGCGTGACCCGACCCAGGGCCGGTACCGCCCGCTTTGTGTGTGTGGCAGAGGGCTTTCCCAGTCCTCAGATCACATGGCTGAAGAACGGCGAACCCGTTCACTCAAACGGACGCATCAAGATGTACAACAGGTACTGCGTGTGAAAGACATCTGTGTGCAATCAGGACATGCATGGGTAGAAACAAGTGCTGGGCAATGATTAATCGCATCCAAAATAAAAGTTTGCTTGCATAATGTGCGTGTATAATTATTTTGTATATATAAATACACACATATGCATGTATACATTTAATTAATATTTGCAGTATATACTGTATATATATATTTATACATCATTTAAATTATATATAAATATGAACATTTTTCTTAAATATATGCATGTGTGTGTATTTATATATACAAAATAATTATACATAGTAAACACACAAACTTATTTTGGATGTGATAAATCGTTGCCCAGCACTTTTTTGTTAACCTCAACTCTGAATTATATCATGTCTTAAAGTAAATGTGGACTCTTTCTGAAAGATTGGTGCACATTGCATTTGTTTGTATTTGACTGATGAGGAATTTGAGTTGGGGTATACGTGTTGAGCTCAACCTGACGCCCAAACAGGCTTTAGGCCGCTGACGTCGCTCAGGGCTTGAATTGGCTCATTTGTCTGCTGGAAACTCTGTCCTGCTGAAATATTAATCCGCTGGTTTCTTCTGTGGAACAAGAGAGGGTTAATTATTCAGTGCTCTGCTAATGGTGTTTGAGCTGATTTTCTCTTTGATTTTCCTCTAATTTGTTTTCCTGTGTAGGTTTGTTATTGGATCCCGAAAGCAAACGGGGAGGGGGAGTGATTTGGACTAGTGTTATTGACGTGCTCATTTCCACGTCAACATGCGCATGTTAAACTTGCATGTTTAATATATATGTGGCTGGTTTTATTCTCAGTTCTTGCATCTACAAAAATAAAGATGTATGAGGTAGTAAAATGTACAAAATTTTTATGAAGATATGCACACACAAAAATTGCCAGCCCTAAAAAGATACTAATATAATATAATTTCCATTACATTATTATATTAAATTATACAATTTATTGTAAGGATATACAATTTTTTTACCAGCCCTACTAATAAGATTCTAATAATAATAATATAATATAAAACTATTAATTTTCACTAAATTATTATTAAAAAAAAAAACACACACATTTCCCACCAAATTCACAGTAATGAGGTAGTAAAATGTGAGGTGGTAAAATGCAAAAAATTCTCTAATAAAAGTCTAAAATCTATTAAGACTCTAATAACAAGATTCTAATAATAATATAATATAATTTTTCTTATGTTATTATATTATAGAATAAAAATTAAACGCATTCCCCTCAATTCTCATTACTCTAATGCATCCTGATGTTTTAGTTTTGTTAATTGAAGCTTTTATTATTTTCCATGGTGAGTCTCATACTTAATAATGTAATGTCGTTTTTTTCAATAGATTTTTTTAAAAATATATGTTTAAATAAACGTAAATTAACTGTAGTGCAACAAATACTACTAAATATTAAATATATGTTTTATGCATTACAGTAATGTGAATTTGGGGGTAAAATGTGCTTAGTTTTTATGAAAAAGTTCTCAGTAAGAACAATTTTCTCAATGCAAAAATGATTATTGTTTTTTTACTTTAGATTTTGGAGTACAACAGGATTTGTGAGATGTCAATAGAACAACATCCTAAGGCACACAGTATATAAACAAAAGTTTTTCCTCCTTGTGTTTTCCCAGTAAACTAGTGATAAACCAGATTATCCCGGAAGATGACGGCATCTACCAGTGTGAGGCGGAGAACGAGCAGGGTTCAGTTCTGGCCATGGCTCGTCTGATCGTGGTGATGTCGGACAACCGGCCGAGCGCGCCCAGAAACATCCGTGCCGACACCGTGTCCAGCTCCGCCATCTTGCTGGCCTGGGAGAGACCCATGTACAACTCGGACAAAGTCATCGCCTACTCTGTGCACTACATGAAGGCAGAAGGTGAGTGTCTCACATATAAACAGAGACATGTGGAAAATACTCATTTCCATCTCTGCAAAATATATGCGTTGAATTTTATTTTCAGCTCCTGCTTTAAAAATATTCATGTTACTAAACAATCTTTTTAATATATTATAATATAATATTAATTTCCCTTAAATTATTATATTAAATAAAGAGAATTAACCAGAATTTCCCACAAATCCACTAATGAGAATTTGATTAAAGGATATTGCTTCGTTTTTATAGATATAATGCAAAAATGTTACAGATGCTAATAATTATTATATTATATATTATAAAGAAAATCATTAAAAACACTCTTTCCCCTTAATTCTCATTACTGTAATGTATCCTGATGTATTTTAGTTTAGTTTGTTGTAGTTTTCATTACTCTCAGTGGTGAGTCTCATTAGATTCTTAATAATGCAGTATGATTTATGATTTCATCCAGATTTGTTATATTTCATATATTGAAGGCAGTGCAACGTTTCAGTAATGAGCATTCGGGAGTAAAATGTGCTTAATTGTTTATGAAAATAGGAGCCCAATTAGTTTTTGTGTGAGAAATGTTCTCTCTCCATTCAGGACAGTTGCAAAAGTCACTTTTGGACAACAATGCTCGAATTTAAATGCATTGGCAGTCTTTTTAGATTTTAAGAAAGAGGTCCAAATAAAAGACCTGCCTCCCTGTGAGGAGATAAGCAAGAGAAACCGATGAGATGTCCGACAGGAACTGTTCTGACAAGTGTGAAACCCTTATTAGGGATTTTGCCGGTTGCACTTGGACTTCCAGAATCCCAGGCTATTATTGGGAGAAGAATAGCGGAAGAGAAAGAATACATGCTGCATCTGCTTTGGAGGGCAAAAAGCATCGGAAGTGATTGAAAGGGGTGCAAAAGAGGGCTAATTATCCGAGTGTTGGAGTGTCTTAATCTAACCCTGAAGAGGCTTTAGGGGGTTTGTCTCTGTGCGTCAGAGTCAAAGTCTTCAGTGTGGCCATTCAGCGCCGGAACAAGCTCTTTTCTGTTGACTGTCGAGTATCTTGTTTATTGGGTCAGAAATTCAGTTGGGGACAGTGTTTCTTTTATTTGAGCATTTTAGTGTGGGCTAATTAAAGTGTTATCAGGTGCAGTGGACCTGTGGGAAAACCAGCAGGTGGAATTTTCCTTGATAAAGCGGTTAATTAAAAGAAGGCAAGGCTGTGTTGATTGAGTTGACGTGTCCTTTTAAATCAGCCCTGGTTTTTGAATACCCACAAAGATTTGTAGTTAAAGACTTCATGCATTTGCATTTATGAAGTGTGAGAAGCACGCTAACTCTGGGTAGTTTAGTATCTGTGCATTATTAGTTTGAATTTAGTGCTTAAAATCCCCCAGTGGTGAAAATCAAGCACTGTTTTTAATGTTTTAAGACAAACCATGCACAAATTCATAAGAATTTTCTCTTTAAAACTGCAGTGAACCAAATACAGTCTCAAAAACGCAGTTTTAAATCGCTGGTGTTTCTGACGTTACAAACTACTTTTCAACCAATCAGATCAACGCGTGATCGTCAACCAGTGGATTCTGAGTGATGAGTGAGTGGAGGCGGGCTCATTTGAATATTCATATCACTGCGTATACTAAATGAGGCGAGGGTGTAGCTATTTACAAGCTATTTTAAGGCATGAAGAAAAAAAAAGACGAGTTTTAATGGATAACATTATTGACTACAGCATTTATGCATTTGGCAGATGGTTTGATCCAAAGCGACTTGCTTTGCATTCAAGGCATGCATTTGATCGGTTCCTGCATTCCCTGAGAATCGAATGTGTCATGCTTTCCAGTTTCCACAGATTGTGAAACATTCAGGCTTGTCGTGTCTCAACAGGTCTAAATAACGAAGAGTACCAGATTGTTATCGGTAACGATACCACCCGCTACATCATTGATGACCTGGAGGCCGGGCGAAACTACACCTTTTACATCGTGGCGTACATGCCCATGGGTGCCAGTCGCATGTCGGACCACGTCATACAGCGGACCTTCGAGGACGGTGAGTAGAGGATGAGAATCAGACATGCAGAAGTTGTGTTAAGACTTTTGCCTCTGAAGATACAAACCTGAACAAAAGCACGGTCATGATTGGTTAATCCTCTTCAATGACTGTTCAGAAAGGTTTTGTCTTCCTCTCAGACAGGAGAGTTTGAGTTGAGTTTTTTTTTACTGCTAATCCACTTTATTTAGGAATGAGCTGAGTGAGCCTTTTATTTGCCTTTAAAAACATGCAACATTCATTGTATGCATTGTATAGATCCACTCATAATGCTAGTCAAGGTCTCTTGGACGAAACAGTTTGTTAGCATGACCCTGGACCACAAAAGTGGGTCACAAGGGTCAATTTCTGCACATGAAAGCTGAATAAATAAGCTTTCCATTGATATATGGATTGTTAGGGTAGGACAATATTTGTTCGAGATACAATATATAATACTATACAACTATTTGAAAATCTGGAATCTGACGGTGCAAAAAAATTCTAAACATTGAGAAAATCCCCTTTAAAGTTGTCCATTTATATTCGTGATTTTGCTGCATCAACTCACAAATATATGTATTTTTTATATTTACGGTAAGAAGTTTACAAAATATATTCATGGAACATGATTTTTACTTTTTTGGCATAAAAGAAAAATCAATAATTTTGTCCCATACAATGTATTGTTGGCTTGGCTATTGCCTCAAATATACCCGTGCGACTTGCGACTGGTTTTGTGGCCCAGGGTCACAAATTTAGTCTGTTATGATTGTCTAACCTCTAATGAGTAATGCTTGTGGGTTTATCTCATTAAGCTAATTTTATTTCTCATTTCTCAGTTCCCTTACGAGCTCCTGAGTTGAGCCTCACCAGCCGCAGTCCCACTGATATCCAGGTGTCGTGGCAGCCTCTGTCTCATAAGCTGAGTCGCGGTCGTGTTTCTGCGTACCGCCTCTCGTACAGGACCAGCGCAGATGAGGCGCTGACACAACTGGAGCTCTCGGGACACAAAACTCATCACCTTCTGGAGGGTCTTCAGCCCGACACTACATACCTGCTGCGTGTGGCGGCAGCGACCGGTGTGGGCTGGGGAGAGCCGTCGGCCTGGACGTCACACAGGACACCCAAGACTTCCAGCACCAAAGGTGGAACATCAGTCTGAATTAGTGCTGTCAGTTAAACACGTTATTAGCAACATTAACGGAAACCCATTTTAACAGCGTTTTTTACCGCAAGATTAACGTTCTTTTTGGCCTAGCAAACTTTGTAGTTTTTTTCACATGCTGTTGCAACAACTAGTAACGTTAGAAAAACTACAACACCACACCGGATCTAGCTAGACTGGAAACAAAACAACAGGCACGCCACACACACTTGTTTGGGTAACG
This sequence comes from Chrosomus eos, assembly GCA_036326025.1. Taxonomy (NCBI): domain Eukaryota; kingdom Metazoa; phylum Chordata; class Actinopteri; order Cypriniformes; family Leuciscidae; genus Chrosomus; species Chrosomus eos. The sequence continues at coordinate 43,999,869 of CM070824.1, read as the reverse complement.
AGCCGGCCAAAGTAGGTAGTAGTAGTAGGCTAACGTTATGTTTTGAGTGGATGAACACGAGACGCCCAAATGGATGCCAATAAAATTCTGAATGGAAAGTTTACTTTTAAAAAGTTGCCAAATGGTTCCATTGACAAGACAAAAGTGATTTGTGTGTTTTGTAGTTATGAACTGAGCTATCATGTCCAGTCTGAAATACCACTTGATGGCCAAGCACACAGCTGATGCGAATTCCCAGCTGGTGCGATATCAAATACGAGTGACAATTAGCATACAGTTTGGATTGGCGGTATTGTTCTGTTCTGGACAAGAAGTCCCTCGCATCTATATAGCCTAGCAGATTAAGAGCAGAAGCAGCAATAACCCCCCTGTAGGGTAAACAGAACAGAATTAACATGTATTGCAGATATCATTAATTCAATTATTTAATGTACAACATATTTTGAGAATTTAGTCTGATTCAGAGGAGAATCACAATGCCAAATCCTGACTAAGACATGTGGAGCTGGGGAGGGAGGAGGGTAATTCACTCCTGAGAAACTCGATCGCTGTTGATAATACTGAAGGAGCTTATATATGAATACAGTGATAGGGGTCGTATTCCTATATAATATATATATTCCATATAATAAAAAAATAAGAACAAATAATCAAACAACAGCACAAAAACAATAAAGCAAAGATACTAATAAAATAAACTGCTTTTTTTTTTTTTGTATTAAAGTTACAAAAGCTATTCAATCAAGAGCAGTATGTGATTTGATGAAAAACACAGACATCAAGTTTATTAGGCTGTTGTCACTTTAAGACTTAAAGCAACACTATGTAACATTGTTTACCTTAAAATAATGTTTCCAAAATCTTATCAGTGGTTCATCAAGTCGTAACAGGGTGAAAGGCACTTCTGCCATCGCCTGACGGGGTCTGTGTCGCTTTTACTGGCACTATGTAACTTCGGGGTTCGGGTAGGAACCCGTGCACAAAAAGAACTACAAAATTCGACTGCTTTACGTCAAGCGCTACAATAGTCATTATTTCGTTTTTCTTCATTTCTGATGTCGCAATACATCATCCTTTCATGAAATCATGTAACATACTCTACCTTGTCTGTGGACATCGTTCATTCTAAAGCCGCTGGGTAAACAGCGAGCGTGCGTGCGACGGTAGGCTAAATTATTTACGACAGCGGCAATGGACAATTTCGTTTCCAACCAGTAGAGCGACCGAAGAGGAAAAGTTACTTGGTGTTGCTTTAATGCACAGATCCAATACACTGATACACATGCGTTGTCTTTCTCGGCTGTTTACGTTCTCTTAAGGCATAACTGACTATGTCTGCTAGGATACTTACAAAGATGGCCGTGTTGAAATAATTTTTGTGTGAATTTGTCGGTTTCAAGGCAAGACCTGAAGGAGAACTCAATATTTACTTGTATCTGAGATGAGTGCACACACAAATCTTTTTACTGTGCGCGTGAGTTATCTTTTGTGTCTTCTTAAGCTTAAAGTTTAAATTGCCAAGGCTCAAATGAGTTTAGTTTAAACACAGATAGCAACGTGTGCTGTTCATGTCTCTATAAACACCCGGGTGATGACGCGTAAATGACTGGTCATATTAGCGCATACGCCACTCCTATTGAACAAAGTTGACAAAGAGTGACTGTTTTGTCCACGTTTTTTTGATCATTGCTGTTGTAATGTATACTATTGGGAAACCAGAATGTGTTTCCATCAACAGAAACATACATTAGCAGAACTTTATCTGTATTTTTTTTAGTTTTTTTTTAACAAACCATATTATAGATGCGTCGTCAGATTTAAGATGAAGCGTGGTGCGAGTGCATCTGTGCAAAATTGAAAAACCTGCAACAGAGTGACAGACATACTTTTAAAAGATTAGGGTGAATCCCGCTCTCTTTCACTTTACTTTGGCCTGATAATCTTTTTAAGGCATTGCATTTGTTCCTTCATGACCTTTGACCCTCCTTCTCATCCACATTAGAAAGGTTTTAGTCATGGATTATAAAGCAAGAGCCGCAGGCCTCTACAGATCCTCAGCTCACATATCAGACTCTGTCAGGCCATCACCCGTGATCTACAGGATCCCACTCTGTTAGATTACTACGCTTATATTTAACGCCTACAAAGATACACTGGAAACTCTGCAGGAGTGTTAAATTAAGTTAGGATTGATTTAACCCTGGTGTCGTTCCTGTGAGGTCCCATCTCTTCTGGACTCGAGAGATTCAGTCGTGGCCGATAAATCTTGAAGACTTGTTCTCCTGAGGTTACAGGACTGTGCTTTAGAAATGTGTCATGTTTTGTTCTTCCCATTAGTTAAAGTTTCAGCGAAATGAACCGCTCAACTGTCCAGTCCGTAATTACCGTGTTTTGTAGTCTGAGAAGAGCAAGCAGCTTTAATGACACTAGCCGCGTTTCCGTTACCCTTCAAATTGGGCAAATTGAAATTGCGAATTGAAAATATGCCCAATGAAAACGCGTACATTTTGCAAAAACTCCCATATATCGAAAACAAGTTTTTACACTCGCATGAGGTGGTTTTTCAGGCAATACGAAAAATGAATATTTCGTAAAACTGTCTCATCTTCTGTCCAAAAAGTTTCCATTGCAGAGTTCTTGGTTACACTTTCTTTTAAGGTGTCATTGTTACAGTGTAATTATATATTTAAGTACTGAGTAATATTAATTAACTACATGTACTTACTATAGGGTTAGGGTAGGATTAGGATTTGGTTGAGGGTTAATTGCATGTAATTAGGCATGATTTATTATATGTTAACATAAGTTATTACTATAGTAATTACATGTAACATATTTAACAAGAACACTGTAAAATAAAGTGTTACCGAGTTCTTTATTAAACTCATAAAAGACAAAAATATTACGTTAATACTGGATTCTAAACAACAAAGAAATGCCACAATTTTTTATCAAGACGTTCACAGTATAAGAGGCTTTCCTTGCCATTACTGCTTGAATAACATGTCTCCTTTGATTAAAAATAATGGCTAGTGCAGTGGCTGAGATGTACATAAACCTACCAACATCCATTTCCATGATTTTTGGAATGACTTATCGTGAAACAAAATGACGTTTTAGTCACATAACATCGGTTAATGGAAACAACGTCATTTCGCAATAGTTTTTATCGACATTTAGAAAAAATCTATAATGGAAACGCTGCTACTGTTAACTCCACATACATCCTCTTAACATACACTTATTCAGGAGCCGGGTTTCTGATTGGCTGATAATGTGAACTTGTTTTTTCTGATTGTCTGTGTATTTCTCCCGCAGTGCCGCTGGCACCAGAGCTTCAGCTGGAGTCTCTGAACTGCACGACTGTCGTGTTGCGATGGCATCTTCCAGCGGGAAGCGGAGCGGGACTGCAGGGCTACAAACTATCATACCATGAAGAGAGTCAACCCGAAGCCCCATCGACCCAGATCCCCCCGCACCAGCGCCAGCACACCATCGGAGGCCTGAGTGAGTGCGACGGCTTCACGACACTATAGGATATCTAGCAGCTGAATGCAGACTGGGGTTTAATTTGTTGATTTGTTGTGGGGACGCTTGTGTGTCTTATTAGTTAGAGAGGGATGTTAACTCGTGAAAGACATGGTAAATCGGGATTTTCAGTCCAGCATTCAATACTGTATGAAGCAGGATGGATGGATGGATGGATGGATGGATGGATGGATGGATGGATGGATGGATGGATGGATGGATGGATGGATGGATGGATAAAAAGGGATGGATGGATGAATAAAAAGGATGGATGGATGGATAGATGGATAAAAAGAGATGGATGGATGGATGGATAAAAAGAGATAGATAGATAGATAGATAGATAGATAGATAGATGGATGGATGGATGGATTGGATGGATGGATGGATGGATAGATAGATGGATAAAAAGGGATGGATGGATGGATGGAGGGATAGATGGATAAAAAGAGATGGATGGATGGAGGGATGGATGGATAAAAAGAGATAGATAGATAGATAGATAGATAGATAGATAGATGGATGGATGGATAAAAAGAGATAGATAGATAGATAGATAGATAGATAGATGGATGGATGGATAGATAGATGGATAAAAAGGGATGGATGGATGGATGGAGGGATAGATGGATAAAAAGAGATGGATGGATGGATGGATGGATGGATGGATGGATGGATGGATAGATAGATGGATAAAAAGGGATGGATGGAGGGATGGATAAAAAGAGATAGATAGATAGATAGATAGATAGATAGATAGATAGATAGATAGATAGATAGATAGATAGATGGATTTTCAAAAAAGATATAGAAGATAAAATGTAAGAGACAGAACATGTTCTCATGTTGTTTATTGATTGTTCTTTCTTAATTCTTTTCATTTCTTGAACCCGAGTCTCTGAATGAAGTGGTTTGCAGAGAACAAAAGCACTGAAGTGTCTTTCAGAAATGTAGATTTGTGGCTCTCCTCTTTAAACTCCCGGTGACACACCCCTCCCCCCTGACCTCTGACCTCTGACCCTGCCATCCCGGTGGGCAGTGCGGTGGGCTTCCCATGAGTCTGTGGAGAGGGCGTTGCAGGTTTGCGCTGTGTGCCCCTAAAGGTCACTCTCATCCGGGCCTGTAGTCGTGGTGGTCATGAATGCTGTCCCACAATGCTTAGCCTGACCAGTGGCCATCTGTGGCCGTAGAGAGGTCAGCCAGCTGGTCAACAGCTGAGATACTAATCACAGAACTCAACGCAACATTTTCAAGAGTATTACACTGTCATTTGCAGATTATAATGAAGTTTAGTGTGTCTTGTCAACTTGTTTTCTGGTTTGTTTTTACAAACAGTTACTGTGTCTTGTGTCTTGTACTGTGTCAACCTTCATGCTGTATTTACTGCGTTCTGGAGGATCAGGACTCTATGCATTAGTTCTATGAGAGTTTATAGTTGATCAGTCCAGAAGAGGAGAAGAGGAGGAGAGTTTCAGGAGAGAAAGAGAAGCTGTTTTCTGGGGGTTTATGGTGTGTTTTATGACTGTAGGGGGACAGAATGTGGGATGAGCTGCACATCAAAGCTCCTCATACAAAGCTCTAACACACACACACACACACACACACACACACACACACACACACACACACACACACACACACACACACACACACACACACACACACACACACACACACACACACACACACACACACACACACACACACACACACACACACACACACACACACACTCTTGTACATCTATCTTTATGAGGACATTCATTGACACAATGCAATATCTGGCCGCTTACCCTAACCTTACTCATCACAACTAAGTGCTTAACCAGAACCTTTACCCTAAACCTACCCTTAACCTAAATTTAACCTTATCCCTAAAACCAAGTCTTGACTAGGGATGCACCGAAATGAAAATTCTTGGCCGAAACCGAAAACCGAAAAAGAGGACACCAAGGCCGAAAACCGAAACACCGAAAGAAATTATGCCAATTATTAGTAGGCCCATTGCATTTATGGCTATGACTGTGTACTAACTTTACTAAAATCAAGGCATTGCAATTGCATAAATTAATATTAAAGTTTCAAAGAATAAATCAATTACAAATTATCCAAATATTTATTTAGCAAAATTGCAACAATGCACAGTATAAAATAAAATTCAAACTAAAATGGTAACGTGACCCCACTCATGTGTACATTAAATAATAATGTACAGGCCTACTGGCCTGCAGAAAGGTTTTAAAATTAAATGTTCTCTCAAAGTGCATTTAGGTTCGCAACACGTTGATTTTTCTATTTTTTTTTTTACTAAGCCTATTTAAAATCGTATTTGATTGCAGAGCGCCATAGCGCTCTCTCTCTCTTCTCTGTGTATCTCTCGCACGCTCTCTCTCTCTCTGTACCTCTCGCGCACTCTCTCTCTCTCCGTACCTCTTGCGCGCGCGCTCTCTCTCTCTCTCTCTCCGTACCTCTTGCGCGCCGCTCTCTCTTCTCTCTCTCTCTCTCTCTCTCTCTCTCTCTCCTCTCTCTCTCTTCTCCGTATCTCTCGCGCGCGCTCTCTCTCTCTCGCGCTCTCTCTCTCTCTGGGCCGTGTTCCTCTCATATTCAGCGTAGCGATCGGAATGTTTGGATTTCAGGTGATAAATTAAACCCGACGTCATCACAACATTTCGGCCGTATTGTTTCGGTAATAAAAGTCTTTCGGCCGAAAACCGAAAATTTTCGGTGGCCGAATATTCGGTGCATCCCTAGTCTTGACCCTCAAACAGACCTTTAAATGGGTCTCAAAAAGTGAGGACCGGCAAAAATGGCCTCACTTTACTCTCTTTGTCCTCACTCCAATGGTCTAAAACTCAAACTGGTCCTCACAAAGATGTTGTACAAGTACACACACACACACTCACACACTCACTCACTCACTCACTCACTCACTCACTCACTCACTCACTCACTCACTCACTCACTCACTCACTCACTCACTCACTCACTCACTCATCACTCAGTCACTCAGTCACTCAGTCACTCACCCACTCACTCACCCACTCACTCACTCACTCACCCACTCACACACTCACACACACACTTACTCACTGACTCTCTCTCTCACTCACACACACACTCACTCACTCACTCACTCACTCACTCACTCACTCACTCAGTCACTCAGTCACTCAGTCACTCACCCACTCACTCACCCACTCACACACTCACTCACCCACTCACACACTCACACACACACTTACTCACTGACTCTCTCTCTCACACACACACACACACACACACACAACACCACTCACTCACTCACTCACTCACTCACTCACTCACTCACCACATCACTCACACCACACACACACACACACACACACTCACTCACTCACTCACTCACTCACTCACTCACTCACTCACTCACTCACTCACTCACTCACTCACTCACTCGCTCACCTCGCTCGCCCACTCACTCGCCCACTCACTCACTCACTCACTCACTCACTCACTCACTCACTCACTCACTCACTCACTCACACACACACACACACACACTCACTCACTCACTCACTCACTCACTCTCTCACACACACACTCACTCACTCACTCACTCACTCTCTCTCACACACACACACACACACACACACACACACACACACACACACACACACACACACACACACACACACACACACACACACAGCAATGTATCTCCTGTGATGACTCAAGTAATGGCCCGTTTACATTAAGAACGATAACTATAAAGATAATATTAAAGGTGCATAACGCAGGTCTCTGAGTTTTTGCAGAACTACACCCCCTCTGGCGACAAGCGAAACTGCAACCAGAGATGTGCACGCTCATGGAGCACACGCACGCTTGCACGAGCACGAGCTGTTCATAACCAAAGGAGCATCAGCCGCACAAATCTTTTGTTCACAGTCATAATGTCTTCAGAGGTTATACAGTTATAAATCTGCAAGTCATTTTACATATATGAAAGGAAAGGCATTTGAGTAAATTACACACTTATGTGTGAGGGGAAAACGGGGGTAGAAGAAAACAGTTTTTGTTTCCATCTATCTCCATGTTGAACTGTTTTATGCGTTTACTGTATCCACTTATGATTGTATTATTATGGAAACACGTTCATGAACAATATAAGTTATTAATTTGTAAAAGCTTAAAATAATAATCATACCATACACAGTTGGTCAACAAAGTAGCCTACACTCAAATGTCTCAAGGTAACGTAATAAACAATCAAATGGCACTATATCCGCTTTCATAACAAGTAGTTATAGGAACTTAGTTATAGGAACTGTCCACTTCTAAACAGTTCTAAGAACTACTCTCCCCCAAACTCGGTTTTGCTGTTTGCGGTCGCACTGGCCAGTGGCCAGAACCGAGGGGTAAGGGAGTGACGCGAGCACGGCGGCGGCGGCGCCACATACAACAACAACAACAAACCAGCATGGAGGAGGCTATCGCAATGTTCCCGTTCTGCCTACCGGGACCTTAATAACGGAGTACGAACGGCGGCGTTTAAAGACTATGGTGGAAAGTCTAAAGTAATATGATGGAAGAAGATAGAAGAGCAGAGCGCAGGCAAAGAACACAGAGGCTACCGGTAGGCCATACACACAAACATAGTTAGCATCTTTTATGGGACATGTTTTATGTTTCATGTTGTACTATTCTTCCGAAGACAATTCCTAGTTTATGAACCTGTTCACTGACAATGGTAACGTTAGTCAAATCAATTCTGATTGTACATTTATCTAGCTTAGGCTAAACCATTACACATTTTACGTATCGTCATTTGTTGTCATAGATTTGCCGCATCAGACATTAGAGACTGGGGTATATCTTACCGTTTTATCAAGAAAACCGCCAACTGAGGATCCGTTTGAGCCCTAGAGCAGACCGGAGATCTATCCATTTGTTGAAAGCCTTCCCGATGCGGACTCTCGTCTCGTCTTATTCCGACGCCTGACTCCAATTTGGCCCTTTTGGTCAATAACTAGACAAAAGTTTTCTTTTCTTTGTCTTACGTGGAGTTTGCGTTGGGGTTTGGAATGAACTACAAGCCGGTCTCTTTGAATCCATCTTCTACTTTTGTGGAAAGTTGACTAAAGTTTTGTCGCTCGAGTTGTCTTCGCTGATACGGAGAATGGCGGCTAACAATAACAAACCTCCGAGACATCGCCTGGTGAGCGTGAACGCGCATGACGTCACGCCCAGTCTCAGATTCGAGCCCGAATCCCTCTTATTTATTTTACTGAACAGGACTATAGAGGCAATCTCAGTGATCAGAGAAGGGCTCATTCAGCCCATCAGGCAATTGTTTACGCATGTATGGGTTAAAAAACGGGTATTTTTAACATGAAATGTTGCGCAATGCACCTTTAAGGATAACTACATCCACACCTGCACACAATATCGCTCTTTTATTACAAGCGCTTGCTGCCGTTTTGTCGTCTGTCACTTTAAATGCTCGAGCTCTTACAGCAGGATGGACTCTGATTGGCCGTCAATGCTTTTATCATTCATCAGTTGGAACAAAATCATTCTGAAAGTGATTCTTTATTATCATTCTCTGTGCCGTTACAGTATAGTTTAACTGTGAACTGCTATTCTTTTATATTTAGAACGTTTTTTACAACTATATCTTATAACTATCATTATAGTTATCGTCCTGTGTGTAAACGGCCTTCAAACCTGGCAACTCTCTCATGGTACATGATGCAAGCTTCACATCTCTGCTTGTAATCCCTCATGAACACTGACCCCATAGACTTCAGTGCAAGACTGTAAAACTGAATTAGTTTCTGCGGTGATCATGTCACAGATGTCGAGTGTGTCGTTCATGATGTTTCGAGCTTGTTTGTCCCTGCGGCTTGTGTCTCTCATGATGTTTAGTGTGGCGTGAGTGTCTCAGGGTTATGGCCTCTAGTGCTCAACCTTTAATTAAAACGGGGTCGTTGATTTAGCTGGGATAAACGATCTCCACGAGAGCGAGAGCTGACCTCAGATCAGTGCATGGCCATTCCTCTGCATTGATTTTCCTCAGTCGATGACTTATCTAGCCGTGCGGAGCACTCCATTCATACAATCATCACGAACAGATGCATAAGAAATTAAAATAATGATAAAAAGTCAAAAATTAAATTGTAGCTAATAAAAAAATAAGAAAAAGAGAGGAATACATAAATAACATGATAACAAGTTCTCTAGCATAATGTTGGGAAGCTTTGCATGTTTCATGTTTCCTCAGAAAGTGTCTTGTTTGTTTGTAGATATTTGTGTATATAATATATATATATATATATATATATATATATATATATACACACTCTTTTAAATGCTGGATTGTTTTGACCCAATTTTGGGTCAAATATGGACAAATCTAAATGTTGGATTAAAAAATGCAATAGATAAATTTAACCCAACAGCTGGGGTTGTCCATATTTGACCCAAAATTGGGTTAAAACAACCCAGCATTTTTAGAGTGTATATTTCTCGTTATAGCAAGGTAAGATACCTTGCATATTTCTAAGCTTTTTCAGATTTTTTGGGATTTGCTTTCTATTGCTAGAAATGGCAAAAAAATCTGGTTTATTTTCATAGATATTCCATAGACAGATATTTTTAAATATTTTATGATTTCTCCATATTTTTTAAACTGGAGCTGAAGACGCTCAAAACCAGTCCTGATGCCCTGAATAACTAAAGCGGTTCATGATCGGTTCATGCTGTTGATCATCACTACTGTCTCTGTTAGTGTGTGATAAACCTCTAACACTGTGGCCACGCCCCCTGGTGGCACAGAGAGGGAGTGTAGGGGGCGTGGCCTAGTCTAAATCAATCAAATAAAAAAAATTCTGCTTTTAATTTTTTTCTCATAATGTAAGTTTAAAATATGTATCATTCTGTTTTTATTTAATCGTGGTAAGATGCCGTGGCTATTTCTAAGCTTTTGCTGATTTTGTGAAGTTTCTTACAGCGCTGAAGTCTGAAGTTTGGGAAGCACTTCATAAATGATCCCTCAAATCACGTTGAGGGAAGGTATGCTGTAAGACTCTTCATTACGTCCTGCATGTGTGCTGCTCCCCGGCCCTCTCGACAGGATTTGACTTGCCCAGATCCCGTGTCAAAGGTCACGACACAGAGCTCATTGTGTGGCTATATCTCCAGGCTATTGTGCCATGGTGGTTTTGGGGTTTAGTGTTCGAAGAGTCTCATGTTTCTGTTGAGGACATGCTTCTTTGCAAACCGAATGTCAGTATTTTTGTACCTCAAGGCATCATAATGTCCCATTGATAACATGCACATTTTTCATGACTGCAAAGCTTTTTTTTTTGTGGAAATGAAATCAAAAATTGAGATTCATAATTGACATAAAAAAAAGCTTTGATCACAGGAATACATTACACTTTACTATATATTCACATAGAAAACAGCTGATTTACATTGTTATAGTATTCAAGAATATTACAGTTTTTTTTTATTTAGATTTTTTTTTTTAATATCAAATAAATGCAGTCTTGGTGAGCAGAAGAGTTTTTCTTCTTTTAAAAACATTAAAAATCTTACTGATCCAAAACTTTTGACCTGTAGTGTGTATATATGTAGTTATATATATATATATATATATATATATAAAAAAAATATATATATATATATATATAATTTACATTTTATTTATTTATTTTTTATCTGTCGTGCTCTTGTTTGTGGATGTGGACTCCTGAACGTCTTGCTTTCCGTAAGATTCGAAGTGTTTTTTGTGTGTCGTTCCTCCCGTCCAAATACTTTCTTTATCTCTCTCTGAATGTTGATGGCCTGAAGAAAGAGGCCTGGGTTGTGTGCCTGACCTCTGACTCCAGATTCCTGAGGAGTTTTATCTGTGTGTGAACCCTGACCCCTGACCGGCTCCACGGAGCCTCTGCGGAGCTGTGGATCTCAGCGACACACACTCATTACCTCACCGTCCAATCACTGCAGGGCTGCTGTTCTTGGCCCCGCCCCCTAAACCCTGCTCTACAGATCTAGATCTCAGTCCCAGTGATGTCATCGGTGTGCATTGATCAGTCTGAACTGATAATTCACCATAACACCTCAGTCACACACATTCTGCCAATATCAGTGATCATCTAATGTTTCGTCAGTCTGAGATCCATATCTAGGCCTTTAACCCTTAATCTGATCAGAGTTTATCAGTGCTCATTGTTTTCTCTGGAACAGTAATTGAACAGCTGACGTCTAATCTGCATTTTTCTTGTTTGGTTGTTATGCATCCATTTTTTTCTGATCTCACATTAACTGACAAACTCGGTTAATATTAGTTTTCATTAACTGAAATAAACCAATAAAATATTGTAGATGGAAAAAATTAAAATTAATGTCAAAACTCATTTTATTTTAATGAATTAACTAAATAGAAATGTATATATATACTAATATAAGAAACTAATATAGATGAAAAAAGCACATAACAAACCTGCCAAAACTAAACTGAAAATATACAAATAAAATCCATTTCAAAAATATTAATAAATACTATAATAGTTGAAATATAATGCTGACTCATTGAATATTTGAAATTTTTAATAATTGATTTTTGACACCACATGAGTTTTTTTTTACAAAAGCTAAACAATGAGTTTTATTAAAGCTAAACAATTAAATAAAAGTGAAAAACTTCACAGAATCACTAATATTCACTATATGCACTATATTACTGTAAATGTACGTTTGAACCCCTGTATCATGTTGTTGAAAAGAGTTGAAGTACATGTTATTAGTTTAGTTGTAATCCCTAAGGATGTGAAGCTCAAACATGTTCACTGGTCACGTCAGTATTGAAGCTGTGTTGTGTAGCGCCACCATGTGACCAAAGTGAAAACTACAGGAGTGTGTGGAAATTTAGGTTCAGTGAGTAAAATCTTCAAACCCTCAGCTGTGGGTCAATACCTGATGTCACAAACCATTAATTATATATAAAAATAAATTAATGTGAAATAATGAATACTAGTTTTGTGTATTTTAAATCTGCATATTGTGTGCTTGATAAAGCTACATCAGGATGCTTAATATTGCGTTGCATTAGTTTTTAAAGTGGCAGAGCTCATGAAATATCTGGAAATGTCAGGAAAAAAAAAAGAAAGAAAATTATTTCCAGACCCGAAAACCTCTAGTTTTTTCTTGTGCTATCCAGACTAATGTTTAATATCTCCATGACGAAATGGCTCTTTTTGAGTGGAATATATATAAAATAATTAATAAATGCAAAAAAGAGAGTAATTTTTCTTTTGTTGTTGCACTTTTTAATAATGCTTTGCTGTGCATCTTGATTGTCATTTGAATATCCTGGTCTCTTTATGCTGGTTGTGGTTTTGGTCATGTGACTGACCTCTCTGTGTCTGTGTGTGTTTCCCATGGCCTTTGGGTCTTTGCTTTAACCTCTGGCCTGGTTGTGAATGGGTTGCGGCCGCTGGTCATCGGTCAGTCAGTGGGGGGGTGCCGGCAGATGGATGAACCCAACGGGGGATGGACACTCGTCTTTTGTAACTCACTGACCGTCACCTCCAGCTCAGGGCATCTGCTGCTGATCTGACACACGCTAAACACACGACACCGCTATCGAATGCACACGCACACACCACACACACACACACACACACACACACACACACACACACACACACACACACACCTACACACACTGCTGATCTCATACATCTGCTGTTACACACGTGCAGCCGAGAGCTTCATCTCTTATGCCCTTTTCACACAGAAACTGACCACAGATTATGTGCATTACAGGAATGTGTATTCTGACATGGCTTCTTATGCATTTTACATAAATACATTTTATATATATTTGACTCTTTCTTTATTACAGACCCCAGAAAGAAGTACCATGTCAAACTCTTGGCCTATAGTTTCATGGGTGACGGATACCAGGCGGATCAGACCATCAGCACACCGGGATGTGTTTGTGAGTCCAGCGACACGCATATTTATGCCGTTTGTCACAAACATTACTAAAAAAGTGATTAAGATTCAATTAGCTTTATTTGTAGTAAGGAATTAGATCCATACATAATAGCAGTAAAGACATTTAATAATGTTACAAAATATTCTATTTCAAATAAATGCTGAACTTTATATTCATCAAAGAATCCTGAAAAAATATGTATCATGGTTTCCACATAAATGTGAAGCAGCACAACTGTTTTCAACTTTAATAATAATAATTTAGAAATGTTTCCTGAGCAGCAAATCAGCATATTATAGTGATTTCTGAAGGATCATGTGAAATTCAGCTTTGATCACAGGAATAAATTACATTTTACAATATATTCACATAGAAACAGCTATTTTAAATTGTAATATTTCAAAATATTTCAGTACTTTAACTGTTTTTATATCAAATAAATGCAGCCTTGGTGAGAGGCTATATATATATACACTGCTGTTAAAATGTTTGGGGGTCAGTAAGATTTTTTATGTTTTTAAAAGAAGTCTCTTCTGCTCAACAAGGCTGCATTTATTTGATTAAAAATACAAAACAAACCCAGTAATATTGTGAAATATTATTTCAATATAAATCAGCTGTTTTCTATGTGAATATATAGTAAAGTGTAATTTATTCCTGTGATCAAAGCTGAATTTTCAGCATCATTACTCCAGTCTTCAGTGTCACATGATCCTTCAGAAATCACTATAATATGATGATTTGATGCTGAAGAAACATTTATGATTATTATCAACGTTGAAAAGAGTTGTGCTGCTTCATATTTTTGTGCAAACCGTGATTCATTTTTTTCAGGATTCTTTGAAAGTTCAAGAGAAAAGCATTTAATTAATAAAGAAATATTTAGCATTATTATAAATGTCTTTACTGTCACTTTTGATCAATTTAATGCGTCCTTTCTGACGAAAAGTATTTTAAAAAAAATTGACCCCAACTTTTGAACGGTAGTGTATAATAGCATGAGTGTAAAAACATGTTATGTTTGTTTGCAGCGGTCCGTGATCGTCTGGTCCCCCCCCCTCCTCCACCTCATCATGTTTACGCCCTCAGTAACTCCTCGTCCTCTGTGTTCCTGCGCTGGGCCCGACCCGCCTTCACCAGCGCACAGACGGTCAACTACACGGTCCGCTGTAACCCCGTGGGCCTGCAGAACGCCTCGCTGGTGCTGTACCTGCAGACGTGAGTATGACGACCTGTACACACGGTACAGACTGAAGATTCACACAGCGCTGATAAACAATCACCAGACTACAGTACGTCACTTCACACACACTCACGACACGACAAGCACTGATGCTGCATGTTCAATCAATCAGTAAACAAGCGGCAGACGGGTGAGTAACGTAACCTAATAGTGTGATCAGTGTATTTACAATCAGAAAACGTACACTATAAATAAGGGGTGTAGCGAGACCCTCATGTCACGATTCGATACATATCACAATTTTGAACTCACGATATGATATTATTGCGATACTACAAGAGATGTTGTAAAAGGTTAACAAAAAATGTTCTGTTGATCAAAATGCTAAATTTGGTGTTACATTGTGTGTGTAAATGAATAGTCTTGGACTTGGTGCTGGAAACCCAACACAGAGGACAATAGAGACACCAGAATAACAATATTCATGATTCTGAAGCTGAAAATACAGATTTATTTTATTCTAGTCACTGACTAGATATATTTAAAATAATGTAGGCCACTTTTTACTGGTAACATAAGATATTTAGCATTATCAGAACACACAAATATTGCCCCATTGCATTATTATACATTATATATAGCAGTTTAATGTAGTACTGACACTAAAACTCTGAAAATGTGATTTTTTTTTCTTACACAGTAATTTTTATTTTGGGTGAACTATACACAAAACATATTGTCACTATCCACGATGCATATTGTTGCATTTTTTTATTGCTATATATTGTTACACCCCTACTATAAACACCCGGGCTGTAAGACTGTGATGTTTAATGACTAAATAACCATATAGAGTTCATACACTACACTGCTGAGGACAAAGTGCATAGTATAAAAGCATAGTGTGTACAGTGCGTCATTTGCGACACTGCGTCCAATATGTGGTGTGTGTTCCTGCAGTGCGGACCAGACTCTGATGGTCAGTGATTTGGACCCGAACACCAATTATGAGTTTGCAGTTCGTCTTCATGTGGATCAGCTTTCCAGCCCATGGAGTCCGGTGGTGTACCAGACCACACTTCCTGAAGGTACACATTAGAGACAAGAGAAAAAATTTGACTATTAAAGAGGCTTTTTAAATGGAGAAAAAGTAAAAAGAAGAGATTTTGATTGTTTGCCTGTCCGTTCAGCTCCTAGTCGAGCTCCTGTCGGGCTGAAAGTGACTCTGATCGAGGGAGACGCGGCTCTGGTGTCGTGGAAGCCTCCGGATGAGCCCAACATGGCCGTCACACACTACACCATCCTATACGCGTCTCGCAGAGCATGGGCCGCCGGAGAGTGGCAGATCCTGCAAAGAGAAGGTGTGTGTGTGTGTGTTGTGTGTGTGTGTGTGTGTGTGTGTGTGTGTGTGTGTGTGTGTGTGTGTGTGTGTGGGGTGTGTGTGTGTGTCCATGCGTGCGTGCGTACGTTGCCATTTCTTGTGAAATTTAAAGTGAAATTGGGTTCTACATTTTTTTTCAATGTTTAAAAAGTCTTAAAATGAGTATACAATTATAATTATATTCGAGCACATCAACATTTTTACTCCGAGATACCAAAAAAATGCATTTAAAAATGTATCACCTAAATGTGTTTTAGAATTTAATCTTAAATGCTTTATATAGTTTTTTGTTAATTGTATGACTTATTCACTTTGTTCTCGCATTGCCGCTGACATGGCATTAAAAAATAACTATTTCTAAATATAAACAAATATTAAAGGACATCTGGGTGCTAAAAGCGAGCAGCTGAGTGTTTATTACTGTAGGTCTACATCCATGTGTGAGACTGTAAAAGCTGGAACGAGTCTTTATGAGGCACGCGGATGTCATCTGTTCTCAGTTACACGTCCAGCCCTGCAGATCTCACTAAATCACACACTCACACTCACACACATCAGCTTGTTTTGAGCAGGAACGAGACGAGTCACTAAACCTTTGACTTTTAACCCTCGACACCCGTAATAACCACTGCAGTGCTGACGGGGTTTCGTTCGCAGGAAAACTCTGATCCTGTCAGGCAGTAAAATCACAGTTGGGTGAATCTCACACGTGCCTGTGTCATATTACAGAAATTATATTTAGCATAAATGTAAACACAGTTTTTTTAAATGTAATGCATACATGCATATATATGTAAGTTTAAGTTCAATCTAAGTTTTTGCGCTGATTAAAGTGCCGCTATTTTGCTTTTTCAAATATTACTTTTAATTTAGTGTGTAATATAGCAGTTTGTGAATGTGAAAGTTTTAAAGATTAAATAAAGTTATTATCTCCTAAAAGAAAGAATCGATGAGCACTTTAATAATGTTTTACAAGAAAAACTATTTCAATCTTTCTACTTCAAAATCTCACGTTTAATTAAATGAAATAAGTATGCTTATTTATATTTTATGTTCTTTTTTTATTATTATTTGTATTATATATATCATGGTAGTGTTTGTTATATTGAATTTAATATTTGCTGATTTTAATGTAAAAAAAAAATAAACATGGGGTAAATGTGCTAATTTTACTATTTATAAAAAATGTCAAATGCAGAAATTGTAATCATAATTTCCTTTATGTAAAATAATTATATATTTTTAATTGTTTGTGATATTCAGCCATTCACTGAATCAGATAAAGTAATTTGCAAAGCAGTGTTTTTTGAGGATTTTTGAGTCGGTGATGTAAATTATTAATAGTGTATTCATTATTTTGGATAATAATGTTCAGCTCACCGTGTCGTTGTCAGGGAGCGTCACGATGGCCCTGCTGGAGAATCTTCAGTCTGGTCAGGTGTACCTGGTGAAGGTCTCAGCGTCCAATCAGATGGGAGATGGGCCGTTCTCACCTGCTGCAGAAGTGACCGTGCGTGACGGACACGCCTCCCGAACACACTCCTCCCACGCCACAGGTGTGTGTTACTCAGTGCCTCGTTTGGCCATTTCAGGCTGCTAAAATACATGATCTAACCTGTAATGCATGTGAAATTCCTTATCGATTGAATGAACGCACAATGCACAAGTCTTGGCGTCATCTGTAATGCGGTGTCTGTGCTCCACCAACAGCGTTCTCTGATGGGTTCTATCACCTGGATCAGAGGTCCATGACGGGTATAGCAGTGGGTGTGTGTATCGCTTTAATCTGCATTATCATCTGCATCCTCATACTGGCCTACAGGAGTAAAACCAGGTACGTCTATAAACACCTTATTCAAAAAATCATTACCAAATTTATTTCAGGGCAGCATTCTAACATTCTAAATTCTAAAATTAAGTTTACTAAAAATCTAAATCTAAATAAATAAAAAACAGTAACACTTTACAATAAGGTCTTCATTAGTTTATGTATTAATGTAGTAAATGACCAATGCATTTGTTACTGTATTTATTATTAATCTTTGTTATCGTTAGTTAATAAAAATCCATCTGCTCATTGTTTGTTCTTGTTAGTGCATTAACTAATGTTAAATATAACATTTGATTTCCATAATGTATAAGTAAATGTTGAAATTAACATGAACTAAGATTAATAAATGCTGTAGTATTGTTCATACTTAGTTCATACTAAAGTAGCTAACTTATGTTAACTAATGAAAACTTATTGTAAAGTTAAAAAAAAAAAAAACTAATAGAAATGTCAAAAGCAAAGCAGAATTACTAAAACTTAAACTAAAATGAAAAGTAAAAATATAAAAATAAAATAAAGCTAATTCAAAATATTAATAAAAACTATAATAGTATATAGGTAATTATTGCAAATTTTGGGGTATTTAAAAAAGTCAGATTTCTCCATGACTGACTGCATTATTCATGACACAGGAAGTCCAGCACTGACAAATCAATCAGGCAAGCAGAAGGACAAACCCCGCCCACTGCTGTCCAACTGGCCAATGAGAGTCAAGCTGAGAGTGTGGAGGTGATGATGCCCATGATGAGAGATCATTTCGTCGATGCAAAGGTGTGTTTAAAATGACACATTCCTGCTTAGCTTGTGCTGGACGAGCGGGGGGTCAACCAGCCGGATCTTTCATAAATATATCTGTGTGTTTACAGAATATTTGTGGAAAAAAAAGCATATGTGAAAATGATTTGATGTTTGCATTTCAATGTTTTAGGGCGGAACAAATCTGATCATTAACAGTTATGGGCCAGTGAAGCACAGCGTTGAGGAGAAGAAAATGAAGAGATGGAGCTTCTTTAAGAAGAACGACAAGGTATGAAACAGTTTACAAATTACAGTGAGCTTTATTAAAGAAACAGTCAGAGCCAGATGACATGTCAATCCGGATTGGGGAAATCAGGGGGAATTTCACAAAAACTTTTTAATGATCCATGGCTTATTGATCATTATAGGTGTTATCTGGTGTTTGAGTTGAGAAATACACATTTCAGAATTATCACTAATCTGTGTGTGCATTTTGCTTAAGAACCAAGCAAGTTGACTCATGAAACCATTTGTTTATTATATCGCAATCGGAATATTGACCGTAATAATCGCTATATGATATTTTCCCCAAATCGTGCAGCCATAATTTAAATAATATATCAGTTGTTTTTAACATTACAGTAATGAGAATCTGAGGGAAATATACTGTGAATGCCTTGAAAATAATAATAAAAAAAATAAAATAGGCTTCTTTTTAACCAAGATTTAATTTGATATCTGTTTAACTATGCTTTTGGGATGAAAAATGATGGGGTTTGTGAGATTCACCCACATTAGTGCTCTTTTGGACATTTTTAAATGCCGTTTCAAACAGTAAGTATCTTTAACGCTGTTGTTTACTGGTGTTTTCTGCTCCTATCAGGATGTGAAGAAGGTCTCCAGTCCTTCATATTCCTATCATCAGGGAACCACCCTGCTGTGTTACACAGACACATCCCCTCAACACCCGCCGTCGTCCCTGCAGGGCCTGTTCGAGCCAACAGGGGGCGACAGCGAGGGCTCACACTCCAGCGAGGGCAGTCATGAGACGGGCGACTCGGGGCGATTCTCTCACGACGACACGGAGGCCACCAACCTGTCTCTGGGTGTCGACAGCCGCCCGGCTTCCCCGCAGGACGAGCTTACAGAGAAACAACTACATCTCCTCGTGATGCCGATGGCAGACGTGACAGAAACCACAGTTCAGCAACAGGAAATGATTGAGCTTCATCCTGTTTAGCAAAAACGCTTGTGTTCTCTGGCGCCCCCTGCTGTTCAAACGGACTACTGAGCGCTTTGTGTGGACGACCCGAGACGTTCACACATGCTCCGCTTTCTCGGTGAATGTATTATTTGTCTCTCTCTTCTTTTTTCGTTTTTATAAATGATTGTGTGTCTGAAAAAAAGTAGAATCTCACCCACCATGAATGTGTTAAAAAAAAAAAAAAAAACGTCTAAAAATGTGCAACGCGACTGTCGCATTTTCTGACGTGACCTCATCGAGAGAGGAAAGCCTCTCTTAACTTCCTAATCTACCTCAGTTTACTTACTAAATATTTAATATCCACTTATTCGACAACGTTTTTTTCCCTTTTCGCTGAGTTTGTCTGTGTTTATTGTTTGTTTAGTCCTGAAGTATGGGAAAAGTGTTTTACCTATTCTGACCCGGCGTGATGCAACAAATCTGCTGTGTAACACAATTACAGCCAATCAGAACATAGTTGATGTTTAATATGCAGGGCTTAGGACCAATAGGATTTCATGGTGGGCGGAGCTACCCAGCTCAACACTCATCAAATCTCCTGCCGAATCTGCTGACACAATCACAGCCAATCAGAACACAGTTGGTGTTTAGGATTAACCAATAGGATTTCACGGTGGGTGTGGCTCTCATCAAACTTTCTCCGATTTATTGCGTCACGCATGGTTAGGATGGTGTTTTATACCTACCTCAGGTTCAGAAACGTCAAACTTTGAATTGAGCGTTTACGTAGGATTGAGTATTTTGTCTTTATTTGTGATTTCGTCATATGAATGTGTGTATTTTTGCTCTTATAGTCCCTGTTTTATACTACCTCATTTTACCTTTTGATTTTTAGCAGTAGTTGTGTTTTTATTTGCTTTATCTCAGGAATCATTTGAAAAGCCGTGTGTTTTGTAGTCACATGGTTTGATCGACAGGGTATCTTCCTCGAGTCAAGGGCGGTTGACCCGTACTGAATGTGTGTGAGTTGTTTCCGTAGTTCATTTCTTCCCGTCTTCTTCTTTTGAGTACGAAGTAACCAAAGACGCTTGAACTGACGTTTCTCAGTTCAGCGAAACCGATAGCTTTAAATAATTGCCTTAAAGTGTGCGCAGATCCACGATCAGGAGATTCAGATGAATGATTATTCTAGAAAACCAAAAATAATTATTCAAATCTTACGAGTAGACTGATCATGAAGCCTTTTTGCCTCAAAAGATATCTATTTTTCTTGACACATACAGTATATGTACTACTGAGTACACATTTTAGTTACTTTAGTGCTTTGAAATAGTTGATGCTATTTTAGATTTAGGAACATGAGCGTAGCACTTTTCTTTCAGGTTAGTTTGAGTTGTTTGTATGTGCAACGGTGACACGCCATCATCTGCAGGACTGTTTGACTTTCATTTGTTCTTTCGTGTTTGCTGGTCTTTAGGATGAAGAGATGACAATGAGATTGAATCAAACCAAAGATGTTTCACCCAGAGACTAACGAAAAAAGAGCTGCTTTAGAAAACCCAGAGACGTCCTGCGATCAAATGAGGTGTCATATTTCACTCCAAAATCAAGAGAAAAATTCAATTTTGCATAAGAAGCATGAAACTTATTTTCAGCCCAAATTGCATTGTGACATTATTATCAGGACAATTACGCACGTTTCATCCCTAAATTCTCATTAACATAATCTCTTAACATATTTAAAATGATTTAATTGTCATGAAAATAATTTTGGCAATGCAAAATATAATTTATTTTTCTTTTTAAAGTGAAATATTAGCTAGAAATGTTCTTGGCTTTATGAGATTCACCTCCTTAAATCAAATGTTGCAGATATCAGATTCCCTTATTAGAATTTCACGTTCAACATGGATGTTA
The DNA here is from genome assembly GCA_036326025.1 of Chrosomus eos. Lineage (NCBI taxonomy): Eukaryota > Metazoa > Chordata > Actinopteri > Cypriniformes > Leuciscidae > Chrosomus > Chrosomus eos. The sequence goes on along the minus strand of CM070824.1, from coordinate 43,978,099 downwards.
TTGTACATGAAAATTATATACAAAAAGAGAGATATTATTATATTATATTAATAAACATTCCATGCGGCTGAAATTCTTCTCAATCAGGGGAAATTGATTGGCCACTGTATGCATTTCAATCAGAGAGACACAATCAGTTTAAAAAAAAATTTTTTTTCAAACCAAACAGCCTGAAACCAAAGAATGTGGTCACCGTTGCACAGATGATTATTAGAGATTAATTTGCATGGTGTTTAGTCATTTTTCACTTGTTACAAAGCTTTATATTCCTAAGTAGATTTGATTTCTACGTACTGAAAGACATCAGGAAACCAAAAACAGTGTTACGCGGCCGTGCTTTCAATCGTTTATGACTTTCAATTAAACCAAAGATGATGGATTTCATGCCTTTTGTTTCCTTTTATAACTTTTCTCACTGGAGGAGAAATATTGTATTGTTTTTTCAATGTTTTTTGGGATGATGTACCCCGTATTCTGTGAAAATACTGACTTAGTATTTGGTGTCTCCCTGCTGAAGAAAAAAGCTTGGAAGTACTCAAAGCTGGCTTGCTGGTATAGCTGGTTTAAACTGGTCTTTGCTGGTTTAAACTGGTCTAGCTGGTTTAAACTGGTCTTTGCTGGTTTAAACTGTAAACTGGTCTTTGCTGGTTTAAACTGGTCTAGCTGGTTTAAACTGGTCTTTGCTGGTTTAAACTGGTCTTTGCTGGTTTAAACTGGTTTAAACTGGTCTAGCTGGTTTAAACTGGTCTTTGCTGGTTTAAACTGGTAAACTGGTCTTAGCTGGTTTAAACTGGTCTTGCTGGTTTTAAACTGGTCTTTGCTGGTTTAAACTGGTCTACTTTAAACTGGTCTTGCTGGTTTAAACTGGTCTTTGCTGGTTTAAACTGGTCTTTGCTGGTTTAAACTGGTCTTTGCTGGTTTAAACTGGTCTTTGCTGGTTTAAACTGGTCTTTGCTGGTTTAAACTGGTCTAGCTGTTTAAACTGGCTTTGCTGGTTTAAACTGGTCTTGCTGGTTTAAACTGGTCTTGCTGGTTTTAAACTGGTCTTGCTGGTTTAAACTGGTCTTCTGGTTTAAATTAAACTGGTTTTAGCTGGTTTAAACTGGTCTTCCAGCCTGATTAGTGGCCAAGACCTGGCTAAAAACAACACTCAGACCAGCCCGACCAGGAGAGAAATGCTTGTTAAGCTTGTTTCAGCAACATAGTGTCGGCCCAAACCCGGATTCACGTTGAATCCACATGTACCAGATGTGGGCCGGATCTGGGCCGACACTTGCTCTCAGGGAAGATTTGATGCCAGAATTGTTGTTTTTGATATAAATTTGAAAATGCTTTAGTGTTTTAGAACAATATTGATTGTGGTGTTAAATTGTTGACTTCGCTTTGGGCGTTTTCTTTGTGTGTGTGTGCAAGTGTAATTCCACGTATCAGTTCTTTAGCTACGTATAAGCTAATTCACAACAAACATTTAGAAATGCAGCATCATAAAATATGTCAAAAGTTTAGCAGTTGTGTGTGCTGAAGGGTTTTTTCCTCACAAACAGATGATCTCTGTTCATGCAAGATAAAAAGGTCTCAGGTTGTGCGCAGGTTCACCTTTCCTCCTCACCGAGGAGATTTACTCAGGAAATCCAGATTCATGTCACTTTATTTAGTACTGATGTGAACTGCACTTGCTTAAACTCTTGATTTTCGAATGGATTCTGTTCTGCATTGTTCTGTTGAAGTGTTTTATTCTGAATTTGCCTAAATTGAAGGGAAAAGGGAGAGCTTTGAGAACTCTTCTGAAAGCAGTGAATGTTTGGTTTCTCTCCTGTGAGTTTCCATTGCACTGCCGCAGTAAATCTTTCTAGAAGCCTTAAAACTGAATGTATTTCTTAATAAATAAAATTCTACTTGTTAATCTTCTGCTGTGCTTTTCAAATACATGTACCATGTGTTTATTGGAAGATTTGTTTTCCTGTTGTTCGGCAATACGATGTAATGTTTATGCCAAAAAGGTATACATTTACAGTAGACCACCCACCACCACCACCACAAATAAGATTGTTTATACAAATTTACAGTTTAAATAAAAATGTTGAAAAGTATCAAATGTTGTCTCTTGAAGAAATTTATTTGAGGTCTTTGCTAAGAATAAAAATTCTCCCAAAGAATGTGTGTGTTTGTGTGTGTAATTTTTAGTAAGTGCATTAGTATTTAGAAAAACGTATAATGTACTGTATGCATAGTATTGGACAAAAGTTTGTATCTTGAACAAAGTGTCACAGGTTATAAAAAATATAAGCAGCACAACTGTTTCCAACATTGATAAAACATCTGCATATTATAATGATTTTTGAAGGATCGTGTGACACTGAAGACCAGAAGTAATGATGCTGAAAATCTAGCTTTGAGTCACAGAAATAAAATATATTTTAAAGTATATTAAAATAGAAAATCGTTATTTTAAATTGTAATAATTCACAATATTACTGTTTTCTTTCCTGTATTTTTGATCAAATAAATACAGACTTGACTGTAATGTTTAGAGACTTCTTTCAAAAACATTAAAATAATAATATATACTATAGGCTATAGTTTGGTGTCACACCCACACATACGAAAACAAAATGAAGGTAAATGAAAAAAACTTAAAATGCAGCCAGACATCACTTTCTAATAGTATTAGGCTACATCAGCGAATGGTCATTGTCATCTCACGGGTCGAGTTACATCAAGCAATACTTGACTCACTTTTTGACTTTACAGGAGGTAAAGGTGGGCTGGATGTTTTTATTTAGGAGGTCATGTGCTGCTGTGCAATGTGCATGTGCAAACTTTGTACACGGGTGCAGCGTTCCTGCTCGCGCAATTACCGAAACTACTATGGCGAAGGCTTAGCCTTTGAATATAAATTAGGCCGTGCTGACGTTGCTATGACGTCCTCTTTAATATTAATGAGCTCTGAGAACAGTGCGGAAGTGTTCCAAATGACGCACTTGTAACTACTTCTACCACTTTATTTTACTCGTGCACTTTGCACTCAACAGTGCAGTGTGTACCTACATAAGGTTATTTTGTAATTCAAAATCGGTTAACTTAATTAAGTGCGGGTATTTAAAGTGTACTTTTTCTATGTGGAGTTTTCAGTGAACACTATTTGCACTATTTATATTACAAAACGGCATAAAATAGTGCATAAGTACGCGAATTTTGTCTTATCAATATTAAATAGATGTTGATGACGTCACTTGTATACTTCAAATGGCGACGGTTTAGCTCATAGACCGCTCATGAATATTAAAAAGAGAAACCTTCGCCATAGTAGGAATAGCAAATTCGCTTCCCGGTCGCGCACGAGCGCCGTCGCCGCCGTCACGTGATTGCAGTGAAACGGGGGAAGAACCAGACGAGTTGACTACAATCACTCTTTCTGACATCAAAGTTACACCATTTTCCCGTTTGAGTCATGTGAGGGAGCTTGTAATGTCCACAGAGCAGGATAAAGATGCATTCTCTCTAAAACGAAACCGAGGTAACGTGGATTTTCCGTGTTTTATAGGCTTTGATTCGGTGTCGGTGGTAATTACCGGAGCGACAGCAGCGGCGGCCTTCAGGCCTGTGGGGAAGAACAGAAAAGTAGACTGCGACATATTCAGATTGAATCAGATACATACATGCTTCTGAAAAGGAAAGCATGTCAGGCCTCATGAAGGCTGTCAGATGAACGCTACTTTACAGGGAGTTTGGGGGAAGTTTGGAGTCGATCAGCAATTCGAGAGAATCATATCAACGTTTATTTATTACACGCACATCAATAGAGCATGCAACAGTAAAACTGCCATTACATATCTATGAAGTAACATTTAAAAAGCAGAAATCACAATTTAAAAGTTACAAGAGGGTAGTGAAAATGATAGCAATGGTTACATCATTATCATTATCTTTTATTATGGCTTATTTTTTGAAAATGTCACCCACCCACCCAAGTTTTTAAAGTCTAATGAAACATGTTTAACTATCACTGCAGTGTGTATTGTTGTAACCTTCTGATGTAATGTCGGTTTAAGCCTGTAACACTTTTTTAAAAGTCAGTGTCATGTCAATAACTATAAAATATACCTAATTACATTCAACTAACCCTAAACTAAACCTCAATCCTACTCTAACCCTATAGTAGCCTAACTGTTTTAATATTACCACTTAAAGGTATAATTACACTGATTTTAAGGTGTCTGTGTTACAGTGGAATTATAAATTTAAGTACGGAGTAATATTACTTAAAAACATGTACTTACCATACTTACCAGGTTTAGTTGCATGTAATTATGCAAAGGGTTTTTAAATAAAGTGTAACCACAGATCAAACTATCCATCAAGCCATTATACGGGGATCTTGTGTCATATACACATGTCAGTGCTATAGACATGATATATATTGGACTGACTATACATATTTTAGAGGATGATTTTATTTGAACTCACTTTTTGACTCTACAGGAGGTGAAGGTGGGCTGGATGTTTTAGGAGGTCCTGGGCTCTTACTGGGAATCCCTGATAAGAAGAGACGCAAGTCGAGCACACAGGTACTGTACGAAACTCTCTTCTCAACTGCAGGACGGAATTAGGAAATAGATTTGCCTTTTAAACGTTTAGGGCCAGGAAGATTTTTTAAACAAAATTCATACTGTTATTCATCAAGGATGCATTAAATTCATCAACTGACAGTAAAGACATTTATAATGTTACAAAAGAGTCTATTTCAAACAAATGCTCTTCTTTTAAACTTTCTATTCGTTAAAGAAGCCTGAAAAAATTAATCATAGTTTCCACAAAAATATTAAGCGGTTTTCAACATTTTATAATAATCATAAATGTCATCATATTATACTGATTTCTGAAGGATCATGTGACACTGAAGACTGGAGTAATGATGCTGAAAATCAGTTTTGATCACAGGAATAAATTACATTTTACTATATATTCACATAGAAAACAGCTATTTTAAAATGTAATGATATGTCACTGTTTTTACTGTATGTTTGATCAATTAAAATGCAGCCTTGTTGAGCAGAAGAGGCTGAAAAACGTTTAAAAATCTTTCCAGCCCAAATTTTTGAAGTAGCTTTTCATGGGCATTTCATGCGTTTAGCAAGTGAGGCTAATCTAGAAGAAAAGCAGTTAATATGTCTGTAAATATGCAGAAAATCTGGAGCATCAGAGGTTTTGATTCATATTCAGCAGTGTAAATAAAAGTCTCTTTCTCGACAGGTGCCGTCCTTCTCTCCTCTGTCTGAATATGCTCCTCCACCAAACACCAGCTCAGATCACCTAATAGCTGCCAATCCTTTTGATGACAATTACAACTCTCCATCTCTGAAGCCGCTGCCTCCTGCTAACCCTTATTTCGGCCACTCGCATTCCCCAGGGTTTAGTGGCTATGGGTCGCCCAGGATGGCCCCGCAAATGCCCCAAAGGATGCCTTCTCCCTACGGGCCTCCTTACCAGATGCGAAACCAGCCCGTGGTTTTCAACCGGGTCCCGGGATTTAACTACGGTCATGCGGAGAACCCGCATTACGGGCAGCCGTTTGGTGGCGGAAACAACAACCGCATCCACTTCAGATCAGAGCATGCCAATCACATCCCACTTCAAAATCTCAACCAAAGCGGTAGTCCTGTAGGAGCTCCTGGTTTCGGACCGGAGGGAAATCCAGCTCGGGATATGAGCCCTAACCTTTCTCAGCAACTGAATAACTTCAAGACCAGCAGCACGCCAGCGCCTAAACAGGACCCGAGTGAAGCCGTGAGCAGTAACGCCACGCAGAACCCCTCGCCACGCAAGCAGAGTCAAAACTGTGAAGAGAACAATCCTCAGGACAACACGCCGGAGCCGAAGACGAAGAGCCGAGCGAGCGGACAGGACGGTGGAGCGGGAAAACTCAACGGCGTCATTCACTCCAATAAGTCGGCGGATCAAGCTCGCAGAACCGCAGCTTTGACCAATAATAAAGTCTTGAACAGAAGGAGAACGTCCTCCTCATCCGAGCCCGTCTTCCCGTGCGGGATATGCCTGAGCGAAGTCAACGATGACCAAGAGGCCATTCTGTGCGAGGCCTCGTGTCAGAAGTGGTTCCACAGAGTCTGCACGGGGATGACGGAGACGGCGTATAACCTTCTGACGGCGGAGATGTCTGCGGTCTGGGGCTGCGACTCCTGCATGGAGGACAGCGGAGCACAACTGCGGAAAACCAGAGCGGTGTCGGGGACGGCTTCTGTGGCCACAGGAGAAGCACAGGCGTGATGTGATGTGACACTCATGGAGAGGGGAAGGTCAAATCAATGGTTTCTCCTCTGTTTGAACTGAGTTCCAAAGTTCTTTTGGCTTTTTTTGTTTCTTTCTACTCAAAAATATTTCTCCTAAAATGAAAGTTCTGTTAGAATTTACTCATCTTCCTATTTAGGGGATGCACCGATATTCAAATTTAAGCCGATACTCATAATTCTTTACATTTTAAAACCGATATATTGGCAGATAAATTTAATTGCTCATTTTTATATATTTTTTTTAAATCTCACCATTAAAAGCCATGTCCCACACACAATTCTAATTTTCTCACAATTTTATGAAGCTTGCACTGCACTTGTTGCACTTAATTGTATTTTCCTTTTTAACGTGTTTCCAATCATATTTCAAGCAATTCAAAAGCATCATGTTGAACAGTGTGCATCTGAAGAGTCTCAGCTGGAGGAAATAATACATTATTTATCAGCTTTAATATATCAGACAAATTTCTTATCGGGCTGATAATGATAACATTAAAGATGAACATATATCGGCTGATACCGACATGTTGGCCGATATATCGTACATCTCTATTCCTATTGTTGAAAATTGATCTATTTACTTTTTTTTGAGTGAATCACAAAGGAGAAAGTCATAGGGGAACATCTTGAAGGTTATTAAAGGATTTAAAATCATTTTTGAAATATACACTACTGTACAAATGTTGGGGGTCTGTAAGATTTTTTTGTTTCTGTAAGAAGTCTCTGCTCACCAAGGCTGCAAAAAAATATATTATATATATATATATATATTACATTTTAAAATAGCTTTTTTCTATGTGAATATATAGTAAAGTGTAATTTATTCCTGTGATCAAAGCTGAATTTTCAGCATCATTACTCCAGTCTTCAGTGTCACATGATCCTTCAGAAATCACTATAATATGATGATTTTCTGCTCAAAAAACATTTATGATTATTATCAATGTTAAAAACAGCTCAAAAGATCAACATTTGTTTGAAACTGAAATATTTTGTAACATTATAAATGTTACTTTTGATTAATTTAATATGTCCTTGCTGAATAAAAGTATTCTATCTTTCGAAAGAAAAAAAAAATCGTACTAACCCCGATCTTTTGAACAGTAGTGTATTGTTTTGGGCTGAACTAGTCTTGTGTAGACGTGTAATGTTTAATGCCTTTAAATCCAGAGGTCAGGCTGTGCTTCTGAAACGGCCCGTCGCTTCAGTGATCGTTCACGCTCAGACGTCTTCCTCTCGCTCGCCTTGATTAATGTATGAAAAATCTGTCATTTAATATCTGTGATTTTTTTAATGGTTAGTTTTCTTACATTACAACTGTAACTAACAGTCAGTGTTCAGGTTTCAGAGTAACTCAAAATCACAAGCAGCATTTTATTTATCCAGAAAGATCTACTGTCAAATCTAATCTGGAGTAATCTGCCAAACATAGCAATACGTGGTGCTCTGAAACTTGACTGTTTTGTAGATGCGGATCATTTAATATTTAACATGATTGGGCCTTTCCCATTGAATGTGGCTGTAGAATATTTACTGTAGCATATTTTCTGATGACAGTCATCACACGTCTTGTTTCACTTTAGCGGCATGTAGTTTAGTATTAGTGAGCAATATTACAGTTGTGATGGATTTTGCTTGGCAATGTTCCTTCTTATTACTGTTTTTCAAACAGCTTGGCTCTTTGATTGTTTTCTGATCAAATGAAGTGAACATCTTGAGAGCCAGAGAACAAGTTGACATTGAAACATTGGATGCACTTGATGATACTTTTGTAAGTTTTGTTATTTGATGCTTTCTTTACTGGGTTGATTGACATTTTTATTTTGGCCAAAACTGAGGAGGATTTGTTACTTGAAGGCCTTATTTCCGGGCATGATGCATTAAATAGCACAATACATATATTTATATTGACAAAAATACTTTGTGCATCAGTCCTTTTAACCAATTATCTCCCCAAATTATCTTAATTTAATGATGCAGTGGTTATGGGTGAATCTCACAAATCATGTACAGGTCATAATTCACCACAAAGGAAATAGATAAATAAGAAATTATATTTTGCTTAAAGAATTTACAATTAAGATTGTAATACTGTATACTGTATGATGATAAGTGTTTTAGAGAATAATGAGAATTACAAGAAACTCTAGAAAGTAAAATGTATGGAAATGTTTTTGTTAGATTCGCCCATATATAATCTCAAATGCATTCTTTTATTTTTGACTTTTTTTAATGTAGAAAAGTTTTAAAATACGATGCGGTGACATTCATGTTGACCTCGGTTTGGATTTGCCGTTGTAACATGTTGTTTTGCGTGTGTTACTCCTCTGAGGATGCTGTTTTGCATTGACCTGGAAAACATTTTGGCATCGTGAATGTAAACTTCATGCAACTAGTGCTGATCTGACTTCAATTGTTAAGCAAGATAATGTAAACACAGTGTAGTGATTTGTGCAGTAATAATGTCTATAAAGACAAAATAATGTAGAAACAATTTTTGTATAATTGGATTCGACGGTTGATTCGACGGTTGACCCCTGGTGCCTTAAATGTGTTTTAATAGATACTTATTGGCATTGTGCAGTGAATCATTTACCCAATTATCAATATGGGGTGAGAATATTTGAATGGAACTTATTTTATAACGGGACAATGAATGTACGGAGCCAATAATGAACAATATGAAGTACATTTGTGGCATCCTCAAAACCAAGCTGGTACAGCACATAAAGTTTATTGAATGTAAATTAAAGTTCTCTTGTGTGTTATGATAACTCGTATTTCTCTGTGAAAAACTGAGAATAGAAAATTGTTTAATAGAAAAACCTTGGAAAAGCCATTATTCAAATGTGTTATTTGAACTGCGTTTAATAAAACTGATTTTAAAAATAAATTTTTCCCCTATGCAGTCAATTTTTACTGAGTTTTGATTTGTTTTATTTGAAACATGATAATGTTAACATGTTTCACATAGTAACAAATTATTATGCAGAGTATGACCAACATAAAATTAATTCTGACAGAAATGGATACTTGTAGTATAAGATGTAAGTGGCAATATTAAGCAGAACACTAACCTCTGAACTCCTAATACATTCTGTCATATACGACTCTGATTCTGTCTTTATTTCATGTATGATTAAGTGTGATAAAGTATGATTTTGAGGTGAAACGCTGAAGATGAGGCGAGACCTATGGGCGAGACATACTGCTCGGACTCGTCCGCCATCTTGGAACGGTTAGCGTGTCGTCACCACAACATTGGTTGTGATTGTGAAAACGCTGAGATTTAAATTCTCGAAGAAATTGGAAACCATTTGACAGGCGATAATGTGTTGGTTTGTGTTTTTATATGTGTTAACACGATATTACAGTTTTTTACAGTGGTCAAGATTTTTTGCATATGTTTTACTTTTTTTTTTTACTATGGTCACTTTAAATGTCAATTTTTGTCTTGTTTTGTGTTAGTTTATCAAAATCATCTGCTGAAGTATATTGATATATATATATATATATATAATATTATATATATATATATATATTCATACATGATTCATTCATACAAACTTGCTCTCGAAATGTTCACGGACCGACTTTGACCGTTTCAATATGGCGGACGGCAAGCGGCTGACTGGTGGAAACCGGAAATGACAGACCACCATCGATCGTTCTGCCCCTTAGCAACCACAGCCACGTCGTAGCAACCGGTGTTTACGTCTCACTCAGGAGAGTCAGTCAGACATGCCGCTGATAGTGAGAGATCACACATGGACACAAAACCAGAACACAGTTTACATCAGCGTCCCTTTAAAAGCAGCGAAGACCACTAACGTCAATGTCATCTGCACGGATGAGTATCTGAAGGTCAGCATCATATAGACTGTTTACCGTGCCATAGTCATATATGTGTAACTAACACGCGACGGTATTATACACTCGATTCATGTGTCTTGAACTGTTGTGCAGGTGAGTTTCCCCCCGTTTCTGTTCGAGGTTTTCTTATTTGAGCCAATAAATGAGGAGAAAAGTGAAGCCAGGATTGGAAACGGCGTTGCAGTTTTCACTCTGCAGAAGAGGAGAGATGAATTCTGGGAGCAGCTCTCTTCAAACATTGGTAGGAGATCTTTCATTATTTCATTATAGAAATATACTCACAATGTCCACTAGTATACTTCTTTTAAACTAAAAATAAGAAGGTGTACCTTTTATGTACTTCTCAGAAATATACTTAAAAGTGCACTTAAGTATACTTGACTTATACTGACAGAAAGTCTAAGTATATTTTTGGCCTATAACGTTACATGTACTAAATCTTTTGATCGAGATATAACATTACTTAAAAATATAAAGTATTCTAAGTACACTTGGCTTGTAGTTTTAGATTGAGTAGTACTTTTTCACGTAGTTTTACGTATACTGTCTTACATTGTTTGAAAATATTGATTTATAATGAAAACAGATATTTTCCTAATTCTGAGTATGTGAATGTTTTTAAACGCAGACATTTATTTTGTGTATTGTATGTTTAGATATTCATACAACAAAAATAATCTGGGGGCCATGTTTCATGAAACGCTGACAGGGAAAGAGTTAAAGTACAGTTAAAGGTATATTTCAAGTGTAAAAATGAATACGTAAATAGGAACAGAGTATACTTAAAGTTACAAAATAATATATAAATAAATAGTACCGGTAAACTATAAGTATGATGTTATGTTCACTTAAAGAAAACATACAAGTATATTTGTAGTATAGAACTAGTAATCTAGTAGAGATTCAGAGTATACTTTAATAAAAAGACAAAATACACTTTCATAAACTAAAACATTTCCTACAAGTGATCAGTTTACCTACAAGTTAATTTGTGTAGTTGCAGTACAAAAGGGTAACATTTGTAAACTAGCTCCTGTTACACTTAAATATACTTAAAAGTATACTTTTATACACTAAAAAGTGGGCCAATTTGGTCTCAAGTAGTATTGATATTAGTGTACTTGCTACATAAAGTATTCTTAAAGTATACTTGAACTTTACTTAGGTACTTAATAAAATGAACTTGAAGTATAGATATACAGTTATTATATGTATATTTTTGTTCCACAGATAAAGAGAAACAGAAGCAGGTTAGAGAACGAGCAATTCTCAAAGTTCAGGAGAAAGAAGCAGAAAAGTCTAAAGCCAAAGCCTCCAGGATTCAGCAGGAGAAGAAATGTGCGCTGGAAACCATGATGAAGGTCGAGATTCACCTCTGCTCTCAGATTGAGCTTTTTTCAGCTTTTCAGGCTTTCTTGATATGCATCATAATATAAGGTGTATAAGGTGTTCTGGTGTTTAACTGTCATTTTAATCTTATATTATTTTATATTTTGCATAAGGAATGATTAAATCAATGATAAATAATTATAAATGATTGATTTAGTGTATTTTTTATCTACCCTATTTTGAATGAATGCATATATAAAGTTTATTTTCTGTATATAATTTTGCACTGAGCTTTTTCTCATGTAAATGAATGTTGTCTGGAGCATTAGTTAACTGCTGAATTCTCAGATTGAGAACGAGGAGCGGGACAGGATTCAGAAGATGAAGGATGAAGAGTGTGCGAGAGCCTCGGCGGAACTGGATTTCTGGAGAGAAACACAGAGAAAAGCCGCAGAAGAAAAGGAGAACCTGCAAAGAGCCGGCAAGCACAACACCAAACCGGTTCATCAGAAAACAGAGCCGGCAAACGTTACACCTGCAGTCTCAGCACTGCACAATCACAGCAACACTACATCCGGTAAACAAGCTTTAGTTCTCAGATCTAATGTTACACTGTTCTTCTCAGGCGCTGCCGTGATGTTTCCCTCTTCATATCAGAAAGCAGAAGTCTAAATATATTTGCTATATTTTCTTGCTAGGGCAGAGAAGCATCAAACCGAAGCCAAAAGATCTGCCTGTTCCCAGATCAGCTGGCTGTATTCAGATCAGCTTCACTCCACGAGTGTTTCCCACCGCGCTCAGAGAGTCTCGCGTCCCGGAGGAGGAAGAGGTCAGATCTGCTTTAAACACAGAGATTAGCACTAAATACATTTAGTAATGTTGAGGATCACACACATTAGAGATGCACGATATATCAGCCACCATATCGGTATCGGCCAATGTTGGTTCATTTTTAATGTGATGGTTATCGGCCTGATAAGAAAATTTGGCAGATATATTAAAGCCAATAAATAATGTATTATTTGCTTCAGCTGAGACTCTTCAGATGCGCACTGTTCAACATGATGATTTTGAATTGCTTGAAATATTATTGGAAAAAAGGAAAATACAGTTCAGTGCAACATGTGCAGTGCAAGGCTGTCATATAGGGCTACATAAAATTATAATAAAAACATTATAATTGTGTGTTTGGGACATGGGTTTTAATGGTGAGACTTTTGTTTTTGTAATCAGGCTCTCAAAAATTATATAAAAATTTGGATTTATATTTATTGGCCAATATAGTGGTTATTAAATTTTCATATCAATGCATCCCTCATACACATATCGATCGATGTCCGTGTGGTGTGTGTGTGTGTGTGTGAGCAGTGGTTGAAGAAGCAGGCGGAGGCCAGGAGAGCAGTGGACACAGATCTGGCTGAACTGGAAGATCTGAGCGAGGAAGAGAGAAACCCAGACTGGCTGAAGGAGAAGGGCGAGTGAGTTTCACTGCTCACACTCAGAGAGGACTATGGGTCACAGACCAGACATATCATAAATCAACATATAATTGTCTTCTATCAGTTTATTTGCTTTTATATATTCACTACTGATCACAAGTTTAGCGTCGGCTCTTGAAAGAAGTCAGCATTTATTTGATCAAAAATACAGTAAAATCAGTAAAAATGTCAAATATTATTTCAATATAAAATAACTGTTTTCAATTGTAATATATTGTAAAATGTAATTTATTTGTGGGATCAAAGCTGAATTTTGAGCATCATTACTCCAGTTTCAGTGTCACATCTTTCAGAAATCAATCTATTATGATGATTTGATACTCAAGAAACATTTCTGAATATTATCAATGTAAAAAAAAAAAAAAAAGTTGTGCTGCTTCATATTTTTGTAGAAAATGTGATACATTTTTGACTAATTTGATGAATAGAAAGTTCAAAAGAACTGCGTTTATTTAAAAAATAGAATATTTTATAACATTATAAATGTCTTTACTGTCAGTTTTGATCAATTTATTGCATCCTTGCTGAATAAAAGTATTATAATTTTTTTTGTGTGTAATTTTACCGACCCAAAACTTTTGAACAGGACTGTACAGCGTTTGTACACTTAAGTCACACTCACAAATGTCTGAATGCCATTGCATTAGATAATTAAATATCCAAGCAAGCTTCATTTGTTTTAAAGAAAAACAGTTTAATACCATTATTACCTAATTATTTTTCCCCTTTTTCTGCAGTAAATTGTTCATGGCAGGAAACTTCCAGGCCGCTGTCAACGCTTATAATCTCGGCATAAAACTCAACAGGAAGATCCCGGCTTTATTTTCTAATCGAGCGGCCTGTCATCTCAAAGTGAGGAATCTTCACAAAGCCATTGAGGACAGCTCTCAGGTCAGTCTTTTCCTCTTTTAAATGACATGTGGAGGTTCTGTTCATACAGCGGACTGATGTCTCTCACTCTTTCTCAGGCGCTTGAGCTGCTGACGCCTGCGGTCTCTGCAAACGCTGCTGCTCGACTGAAGGCTCACGTGAGGCGAGGAACAGCGTTCTGTGAACTTCGGCTCTATGTGGAAGGTACTTTCTGTTTATATCTCTGCAGTCATAAACAAACTGTTACCTCTGTAAATGTGTGCGGTAAATCTATGCACTGAAATCACTTTGAGCAGCTAATATAGAAATATCTGATGCTCTCTGTAGGGTTAGAAAAAAATCTGAATTTAAATTATGGTTTTCCAATCATTTCATGGCCTCTGTTCATGATGATAGTAGAGTTTGTTCAGTGCTGTTCAAAGTTCAATACTGTCAAAAGCAATTAGCACATCCATCATTAGTTATGCCATACAGACAACAAAAACAGTCATCACATAGTTTTCAGATATCAGAATAAATCTTAATCAAAATAAGACTCCACTAAATTTAATATATACATTTACACATGTAAATATGAGCATTCTGGGTTCCCTGAACTTCTCAGAATTTTAATTACATTTATTTTATTGTCCATAATCTAAAAGTTATTTTTTAAAGATTTTATTTCAAATTAAATTTAAATTTTAAGTAAATTTTGCTACTGCTATCCAAATGTAATTCAAACTCAGGATTTAAATTTCTAAATGCATTCTTAAATTCTGCATAAACGTTTGGGAGTGTAACATCTATAAATTATTTCACTATTAAATCAATCTGATGTTTTTTAGGTCTTCTGGACTATCAAGCGGCTCTAGAAATCGACCCACGAAATGAAGCCCTGCGAACTGATACAGACAAGATTCGTGAGATCATACAGGGCATCTGGTCACCATCCAGCTCCTGAAAATACACAGCATGCCCACTGGGATTATGGGTGCAGTTCTGATCAATGCAGAAATGTACATAAACATGTTTATGTTTTTAATATGAAACCACACAGAAAAACTGGTTAGGCCAAAGAAATGGTTTTATTCATATTCTTAAATTTAACAGTATTTGTCTTCCCAATAACTGTTTATTGCAACCATATTCATCAAATATCCACAATACTGGACATAATTTGCTGTATAACAACAAAACAAGATCTTAATCTTGAGTTAATATTCAGTGGATGCAAATGAAAAGTAAATGATTAACTGATGGATATATAATATGAAAAAAGTAAAATAAACATTTTCTTATACAAAACATGAAAGCCATAATACTGTCTTGTATATTCAGTCTCTACACAGTAAATGTTTTCAAATTATTTTCAATTAAAAGATGCAACAGAATAACCATACATACTATAATAGTGATGCAAATTGCATTTAGTCAAGTCACCTTCATTTATATAGCGCTTTTAACAATATAGATTGTTTCAAAGCAGCTTTATAGCAATAATAGGAAATTAAATTAACAGAGATTGTTTTGGCTTTACCGCAGCTCTAGGATAAAGTTTTTGTCCAGCTAAAGTTAGTCTTGATTGATTCACTTCCGTTGCAAAGATCATTAGTTATTAACTTAGCGGCCGCTAACATGACACCGTTCTAACAGAAAACTCGTAACTGTTAGAAGCTCTAGTTTAACTGTCAGCATAGTCCACGGCATACAGTGTACACACATGCTATAAAGATCCCTGTGTCCCTGTGTACTGGCAACATCTGTTGTTCATTATGTGGATCTGCTCGAATGGAGGAAGGGTCTTACTTTCGCTGTTATACATTGAAGGGCCTTTCTAGATCCAAATGTGTGTGTGGAGATCTAGCCGGAAACCGACCATATAGGACTCGTTATACAATGTTTTCTATATGATGTAATGTAACAAGCCAAGATCCTACTATATTCCATACTATATATATTTTATAGCAGGATCGTAATTCTACTTCTTACAGCGCCTTAATTTAGTTCAGACTTACAGCATCGATCAATAGTGTTCAACTATTAAATGGTCTTGGGCTGCCGTCCTCTTTATAGATCAGGTCAATAACACAGTTTATAAGTCTCTTGTCATTTTCATCAGATCCTGTACATCAGGTTTAGAAGATGACTGATCTAGATTCCTCAATCATGCCGATTCAATCTCCTTGCTCTTGAAATCACCAGCAAAATGGCCCTTTTGGAAACATCACGGAATGTCCCAGTAGGAGGAACAAGTGTGTCGTAGCGGAATCCATAATCAATACATTTATCGCTGAAAAATTCAGAATGATTCAAAATCAACGCTTGCAAGAAAAAACGTGAATGCCAACTCCCTCCACGTCCTCATTTAAGCTTAGCCAATCTGACATCTGTAGAAAAATAGGAAATAAAAACAAGTGTGCTAGTAAACAGTTTGCATCCCCATGTTTTAATAACATTTAACCCTTCCATCAGTGCCGTATATTAATATTGTGATTTGTGAAAGGTTTCACAGCAGTTTCAGGCAGTTAGCCCTTCACTGAGTGAAATAATAATAAACTTTTTTTTCTATAGCGCCTTTAAAAGTAACATCTCAAAGCGCTTCACAAGAACAGAAACATGATCAAACAATTATCAAATACAATTATACAGACAATGCATTAAAAAAAAACATGAAATGTTTGATTAATAATAATATGGCAATTCCAAACAATAATGTAAAAGCTACCAAAACAAAAGGTGAGTGGCTCACGTGTGTGTTTTCTCTGCTGCACGTTCCTCTCAGTGGATGTGTGTGTTGTTTTGGTGAGCTCGGATCTGATGGTCCCGGAGGTGTTCTGCCCGTGAGTAGCGCTTCTCACACTGCGTGCACCTGTGGGGTTTCTCTCCGGTGTGTATCCGCATGTGTCTGATCAGCTGACCGTTCCTCCTGAAGCTCCTCTCGCACTGAGAGCAGTGGTGGCATCTCTCCACCGTGTGTGTTCGTGTGTGGCTCTGCAGCTCCTCTGTGCTCTTGAAGCTCTTCTCACACTGAGCGCAGTGATGTGGCTTTTCTCCAGTGTGGATTCTCCAGTGGATTTCAAGTCTTCCCGGTCGTGCAAAGCCCTTGCCGCACTGAGAGCAGTGATAGGGTCTGTCGTCGGTGTGTATGATTGCATGTTCGGACAGATTCTCTTGCGACCTGAAGCACATGTCACAGTGCTGGCACTGGTAGGGCTTGTCTCCGGTGTGAATGCGCATGTGTCGCGTGAACCGTGTTTTCACACTGAAGCTCATCCCACACTTTGAGCAATAATGAGACTTGCGTGCTGAATTCTTTTTCAGGGTCGTCTTCCTTTTCTTCTTTTTCGGTTGTTCTTGCTCTTCTTTATGAACCATGGTGAGCAATTCTACAAGCACAATTTATATGTTCAATGCCATGAAAGTTGTTTTATTGCAGATTAATTTAAGAAATGTTATAATCATGAGTTCCAACAGATGTATAGTCTGACCAAAATTGTACTGTGAAACATTTTACAAATCAGAATAGTGAAGTTAAGGACACATGAAAGGATTTACTGACAAAAAACTATTCTGAAACCTTTCACAAATCAGAATAGTGAAGGACTCGGAAAAGGGTTAACTGACAAAAAACTTTACATTTTACAAATTAGGAAAAAAAGTGAAGTTAAGGACTCAAGGAAGGGTTAGCTAACTGGGAAAAAAAACGACTGTGAAAGCTTTCACAATAGTAGAATTAAGGGTTAAGAAGAATAGTGAACTTAAGGAAACTTTCCTGTTTCCTTAAGTTCACTATTCTTCTTACGTTAACTGACAAAAAACTGCTGTGAAACCTTTCACAAATCATCAGAATAGTGAATTTAAGGACACGGGAAAGGGTTAACTATTCTGATTTGGGAAAACTTTCACAGTACAATTTTTGTTAGTGAAGTTACGGAATAAGGAAAGGGTTAACGGACTGTTAAAATAATGTTTGCATCTCCAATTACTCATTTCCTGTTTAATCAGTTTACTTACGGAAGCCCTTAAGGCATGTATGAGTTATTTCCTATAAGACCAGTGCATGTGATATCATTTGCATGTCTATGACAGAGCACTGTGTGGATTTATAGCCAAAAGAAATCTGAATTTCCAACCGCAAGTCTTCGACCGAGGAGGTATTTGAATGCTTCAGTCAAATCATCGTGAATAAATCATGATAACGGAATGCATCACTGCTACTAACGTTAGTTATGCTTCAATCGTAATCAAGCAAATTATTAAAAACTTACTGTTTATATAGGCGTTGCGATGTACACTTTCAGACAGTTGTTTTTGGTATAAAAAGAACAGAAACTCGACGACACACACTGAAGAGTTTTTGTGTTGACGTTCGTGCAAAACCATGTCAACTCGGCCAACCCGGAAGTGTGTTTGAGAAATACAGCACAAAGACCGCCTACTTATGCCATAAAAGTATGTACTGGATAGTTCACCCCAAAATGAAAATTCTGTCAGTAGTAATTACTTACCCTCATGTTGTTCCGACCCCGTAAGACTTTCGTTCATCTTCGGAACTAACTGTGTGAGAGCTGGTATTACTCCCAGATCCTGAAGAACCCCAAGTAGTCAGAATTAGGATAAAATCCTCACTAGCTTGTTTATCTTATACCAGATATATAGGTGTATGCCTACACTCATGTGAAACAATCATAATTTACAACCCTTAATAAAATTCATCCTTACCCTCCAGCAGAATCTCTCGTGTGTCTTTCTTGAGTTTGCAGGATAAACTATAATGCTCTTTCTATTACTTGCAGAACTGTCTTTGTAAGCTGAAGTAAAACTGAACAGTATTTGTCTTTATAATACATAAAAATGTATTTGCACAAAAGATAAAAACACTGGTTATTTGTAGCAAAATATCAAAAGGTTACAGGTTATAATACTTCAGTTTATCCAATCTCAACAGGTCCTGTATGAGTGGAAAATTAAATTACACCGGCTAGTTACCTTGTATGCAGTTCAAGCAATAGATGAAAAAATTAACTTGTACTCCTCAAAGCTATTCAAGTTGAAATAATACAGCAGAGCAGTTTGAGCAACAAAAGATGTTCAGTTAATAAACTGATACTGGTAGAGAATTGCATCTACCTCTCGACAGCAGAATAAAAAATGCAACGACTAATAATCAAAAAGCAGTCATATATACGGAACTGGGTTACATTGTTCATATGCAGTTTTCATGGTTTTTTTCCAGAGGAACTAAATCATGTGAGATCAGCCATCTGTTGTTTCAGTCAACAGGCTTCCGGAGTTGGTTTAGTTTCCCTTATTTGGGCGTTTTTCTATGAAGGTAAAAGAGTAGTAAAACTCGAGAGCACGTGTGAATTTGAGATCTTGTACAATAAATATTTTGTACTTGTATGCAAAAATTTACACTCACAGCTCCGATGTGAAAACCTGTACAATAAAAATCTGAAGTTGAATGATGAAATTTGCACAAGTCACAAACCTGTATTCTGAATTTGAAGCTGCAGACAAGTAGTCACAAATGTGTAAAATGCCATTTACAGAAATACAAAGACAGACACAAACTTGAAATACCGTACATATTTGCACATATTCTTACATTCACGTTTGCAGTACAAGCTCAATTTTGGCACTTGCAACTTCTCAAATGTGTCACTGCAAGTTCAAATGTACCTTTTGCTACTCTTTTCGCGATATATTAGATGCAAATCGAGGGGGGAGGGGGATGAGGGGGGGGGGGGGGGGTGGTGGTGCCTAGCCAATGAAATGGGACTTCTATTTTGTGATCGCGTCCTACTTGTCTGCAGCTTCAAATTCAGAATACAGTTTTTTTACAATGGAGCTGTGACTCACAGCCTGTGAGTGTAAATTTTAGTGTACAAGTGCCAATATTTATTGTACAAGTTCTCAAATTCACATCTATGTGCGCTCGAGTTTTGCTACTCTTTTACCTTCATATTTTTTCGTCCTTTTTTCGCCTTGGGCCTCTTTGTATACGTGTGCGTGCGTATATCGGGCAAGTGTATTTGTAGGTTCATAATATCTTTCGAAATTTAAATAATTCCCTACAGAACACACATTAAAATATTTTTGATTACATCTGAGAGCTGGGTCACTCCTCCATAGGCTTCTAAGGGATTGAAACTTGCCAGCCCCGAAAAGTTATTAAATCGTTAAAATAGTGCAAGTGACTACAGTGGCTCAATCTTAAGTTTATCAAGTGACGAGAATACTTTTTGTGTGCAAAAAAACAAACAAAAATAACGACTTTATTCAAGTATTCATTTCCTTCTCTCTTGGCCTCGAGTCAGTTCACGTAGTGTAATTGCGCAGCGCTTCTGGTTGAACGCCACACGCATCACACACATGACCAGCGTCGGCCAATAGTGAGCCTACGTGTGACGTACAACACAGAAGCGCTGCGCTGTTACACTACGTGAACTGAGGCCAAGAGAGAAGGAAATGGGGTAGAAACCTACACATAGGAGACTGATAAAAATATTAATATTAAACAAAAACTTTAGACGGACTTAAGGGGCTTTTGCATCTTTAGTCTTTATATACTGGTCTGTTTACAGAAGGTTCACACAATTCAAGCTGAAATGTCACAAGTTGTGTCCCAAAAGATGCAGTATGCACTAAACTTTATGAACTAAGGTTATTTTGTCATTCAACATCGGAGACTGATAAGCAGCATGCATGTGTGTATGTATCATATCATTTGCGATTAATCGTGATTAAACGATTTGACGGCACTAATAAATATACGCACACATGCAAATGTAATGTTTTATGCTGGTTCACTTACTGTCATGTGACACCATAAATAAAGACTAGTTAGGCTGGAGACTGGAGAGAGAAATGTTTTATTCGTACACTTAACTTTTCGTTTATTACAGTCATATCCATCAAGCATGCACAATACTGGACAAACATCATAGTTAAAAAGGTCAATTCCAAAACCAAAGCAACTCAAATAAGAGATGCAAATGTATTTGGTCACTGTCCGTTAATTTGAGTTTTGTAATTTGGGATATACACATGGCTGTGGTCCAAGCTGATGTTGAAGGAATTGTTCTGGTACATCCCGCACAATCCGAGGTGCTGTGAGAAGGTCTGGGATATGGGGTGATAGGAACAGGGCGAGGATTCAAACGTCGCTGATCGAGCCCCGTAGTCGCTGGATGTAGTTTTAAACATCAGGTTCTGAGATCTGGCTATTGCTGGATCTTCATCTGATGAGTGAGATCCTGGTTTGTCCATGCAGGAGAAGACTGGATTTCCAGGATTAGCACACTGATGCTCGGGATTTGACATGACTGACTGCAGGTGGAAAGTGAATCATCAGTAAGATAGCAAGTTAATCCTTTTAGTAAGTTAGTTCACGAGTTCACACTTACATACAATAAAGGGAATAAAGTATAATGCGTATTTGGCGTGCTGTCCGGGGGGAGGGCTCAGAGCTCGGATGTAAAGTGGTTTAGGACTAGAAGAGTGGAGAAGGGGTGGTGGAGGGACGCTGCTAAACTGTCAGAGAAATGAGGTGAGACTGCTGAGTCTTTATATAAACGTTTTAATCATGATTGCTGAGTGCTCTCCACCCGTGTTAATTATCTGAACGTGCTTCTCCCGAACTTTGTTAATAAAACATCATTTAACATTAACTTAAACCATACTTTTTCATTGACTGCTGCTTAACTCAATTTATTTTTCTTAGTAAGTTAAAGGTGCTCTATGTAGCTTTTCTTCTAAAATGAATTCTTTTTTTATTGCCCAGACTGATCTATGAAATAGCTTATGTATAACATGCCAATTCGTATTTCCATTTTTGGCGTGCTATCAACACGCATAATCGCTTTTCAGCGTGTTTATGAATGCGTTGACTTAACGTTACATTACTGTATATATAAATATATGACTTACCCCAACCCCGTCCCTAAACCTACCCATCACTGGGGTTAATACCATTTATGAGTTCTCCCCTACCATCCTAGGACAAAAAATATTGCTCGCCAGATGTAGATCTAGGTTTTTCTTCGTTTCGCTCGGACATTTAACGGCGTGTACATACACGCGGAATCACACGGACATTTAACGGCGTAGACATACACGCTTACACGCGGATAAATGCGTATAAATAACACGCCACTTGACTTGAAAGTGCCGTGTATGTTTACGCAAAAGTCATGATGTCATGTTGTATTGCCTGAGTGTGAAGGGGTTGTAATCACACATTACAATGATCCACTTGTCGGGTTTTGCTATTACCTCTGAAGGCCAATATTCATATTTATATGTGAAGTCTCCGGGTCGGATTTACCGCGAAATCCACCGGATGTGACGTGCATGCGCGCTCCCGAGCCCCTCTCCTTATATACAGTCTATGCGACCGACGGAAACTTCAGCTAACTACACGAGTCTGATAACACCACACGACCTGCCTCCAGCACAACACACACTCCAACACAAACTACACATAAATATAAAAAACAAAACAAAGTTTTATCTGCTGAAGCTCGTCGGGCCAAACGTGAATCTGATCGACTCAGGACGAAAACACGGATCAACATCGGCAGAGCTTTTGAATTATTAGTAAACTCTAATGAAATAGCAAGGTAAACTACACATGAGACATGAAATGAATACAAAAGACTGTTCCAGGATAAGAAAAGGTGCTTTAGGATGTATACTTGTTTTATGTACTAGATCTACTGTCTAACGTCACTCATCCCACTACTATCATATTGTTTATAATACACATTTCCAGACACGTTCAGGACAGTAATGTTACTTCCTACTGTCTTACTGTTACACTGACATTGTTCAGTCTAGTTCACCGTTTTCGTTATCATATACATTTACCTATGTTGACATTGCTGATTGTGAAAGATACACGAATAGTTAGTTAAATGCCTTATGCTAGATAACATCACATGTCGGCTAAATGCAGTCAATGAATGTAACGTTATCATGGTACGAGCATGGAGGATTAGTTCAACGTCAAGCTGATAAAAGTAGCCTATTATTGTAAAGTTGCAGTGGGAGTTTACATGAGTTTCCAGCTTGTGTGATGCTTTCGCCATTGCGTTGAAAGTCTCCGTGTGGCCGGTAGTGAATGCTCGCTCTTGAGATCGCACACGAGCATGAGCGCTCTTGTTGCAATCTGAAACATCACCACTAGAGGCCGCTAAAAAATACATAGAGTACCTTTAACATTAGTGCTGTTATTAAAGGGGTCATATAATGGTACATGCACTTTTACAAGTTGATTGTACTGAAATGTGTGTTTGCAGGGCCTGTACACAACCATCATATAATGCTAAAAATCCATCCAGTGTTTTTGTTTTAATCTCCTTATATGTTTTCCCCTGCCTCAAATTGAGCCGTTCGTTTTTGTGACGTAGATAAAACGGACGCCCCTCCCACGATTGTTGATTGACAGCAGCGTTTCAACACAGACCCGCCCTCGTTCGTGAGCCAGCTGATGAACCGGTCCGGCGCGGCAGTGTTGCCAACTTAGCGACTTTGTCGCTATATTTAGCGACTTTTCAGACCCCTTTAGCGACATTTTTTCAAAAAAGCGACTAGCGACAAATCTAGCGACTTTTTCAGACAAACCTCAGTAACCTCCAAATGCTGTCAGTCGTGCGAATGCGAGCGCGAGCTCTTGCTTTCTCCCTGCCGTCACTCTCTCTCTGCGTCTCCCCTGTTCAGTGAATGGGTGATGGGTGAGAGGAGCAGCGTGCGGATCATTCTTCTGTTGAGCACACAGCAATTTTTTTTCCAGACGGACTTATCACTTATCTGCTTCTCTGTTGTTTTATATTTAAAAAATGTAGTTTGACCATTTTTATTTCCTTTTTTTCTTGTGCTTTTTTCAACCAGTTCCCCAACTCTCTCAATTCAGATATTTTTAACATATCCTACAAAATTTTGTCATTCACTATACCATAGAGCAGGGATGGGCAACTCCGGTCCTCGAGGGCCACTGTCCTGCAGAGTTTAGCTCCAACCCTGACAAAAATAATTTTTTAGTAATCCTGAAAACATTGATTAGCTTGTTCAGGTGTGTTTAATTAGGGTTGGAGCTAAACTCTGCAGGACAGTGGCCCTCGAGGACCGGAGTTGCCCATCCCTGCCATAGAGTCTACTTGTTCTATTGTCTGACAAAAAAAATAATATAGGAAATGAAAAGCTTTATTGGACATTCGGCTATATTATATGATATGATATTAAAATACAGTATGTGAGCATGATTTTAGAGAGAAAACACATAGACAGGCAGAACGCAAGAACGACGCGATGACGTCATGAATATGCTGATTGAAGTATGACGTCATCTAGCGACATTTAGCGACTTTTAGGGAAGGCCTTAGCTACTTTCCGTTGAAAATAGTTGGCAACACTGCGGCGCGGTCATTGTTGATACTGGATCACTGTCTATGAGCAGAATGGAGTCTAACACGGTGGGAGTCTAGGGGTCGCACACCGGACGCGCAGCTCGGCGCCGCGCCACGCAGCGCCAGGTCATTTAAATTCGAACACATTATTCTCTATGAGAGTACACACACCGGCGGCGTCTGTCCGCGGCGCCCAGCAACGGCTCTGGACCGTGTTCAAAATCCTGCAGCGCCACACGGCGCCATTTACATAGTTATATATTAAATTTACATTTATGTGTCTCAAATAATAGTAATGTATATACGGACTTAGCCCTGTTCTGGAATATACATTTAGTTCTATATTTATTTAAAGAAATCAGAAAATTGCTGATGTTATCAGATTTTCAGGTGAGAGTTGTCCTAGGCCCCGTCCACACTACTGCGTTTTAGTTTAGAAACGGAGAATTAAAACGAATACGATCTCAGTCCACACCAGCGTTTTAGCTGCGCTCTCCGTCCACATTAAAACGACTGAAAACGCGGATCACGTGACCATTCACCTACACTGGGCATGCGCGTGCCGGTGTAAACACAACACAACTTCATTGATAAAATGATCCCACCATGCGCTGGTTCTTCCCGGCTTAACCCAAAACCGACGTTCCATGCACGGCCGATACCGCCGCTGCACACGGCATGGGAATTGTCACAGATCGCTGGAATAATAGCTTTCCTCCGCGCATCTAGGCAGTTAACGTTACAGCATCAGGGAAGTATACGTCATGACTGATGACACCCAATCAGAGAGCCGAGCGCGAGCGTCTGCGTCATCCGTTTCGAAAGTTCTCCGTTTTGACCCGTCTACACTAAAACGCCCTCCGGAGTTTCAAAACGCAAAACGCGTCTGCAGCGTTTTTAAACTTCTCCGTTTTAGGTCTTCGTTTTTGCCGTTTTAGTGTGGACGAGAGGTGCAAACGTAGCAAAAGGTCTCCGTTTCTAAACGAAAACGTAGTAGTGTGGACGGGGCCCTAGACGTGGCGTGGCGTGGCGCTGAGCTGCAGTAAGGGCTAGCGCAAAATGCGGCATCGGCATCTCGAAGCGGCACTTCCGGTGGCATCTCCAGCGGCCATCGGTGCAGCGGCATCTCCAGCGGCCATCGGTGCAGCGGCATCTCCAGCGGCCATCAGTGAGCGGCATCTCCAGCGGCCATCAGTGAGCGGCATCTCCAGCGGCCATCAGTGAGCGGCATCTCCAGCTATCAATATATTTTTTTTTTTATTAACTGTATTTTAACTAAATAACATTATGTAGCTACCACAAAGTAGCATATCACGTGTAAGCATATCCTTTGTAAATAAAGTTTTGAGTTTCTGATTCTCCGTTACATCAGAGAAAGCTGCAATTGTTCTGAGTTCGTCTATTGATAGAGCTATAGGAATTCCAGCAATATCACTTTTAATGTTTCAGAAAATGCTGTTTATTAAATATTAATACACATAAACATATATAATATAAACAGTTATTCCGTTAATAGTTAAACAGAAGCTGAAATTGCGGCGGCATCTCCAACAGAACAGCCAGCTGTCGCTCCAGCGGCATCTCCAGCAGCGGCATCTCCAGCAGCCAGTGCCTCGTAGCGGCATCTCCAGCAGCCAGTACTTTGTCCAGCTGTGGCTGCTGCTAAAGTGTGATGATACCACTTTCTGATTAATAAGTTATGTTTCTGCGCAGAGGAAATTATTAAATCCAATTTCTTCATAAACATTTAGGCTAACTGAACATCCTAGGCTTTTCATGTGGAAAATTGTAATTACTCATTTTAAAGGTTTTTACATAGAGAACTGTAGCTAATGAATTAAAAACACACCAAAATATAGCCTAATTGTAATTTTATTTAACATTTGTTATTCTTCAAATTAAAAAGTTTTTACAAACATATAGGCTATATAAGCTAGATTCAACTAATCTATACAGGCTACTATTGTTGTTGTTGTTATTATTATTATTAATAATAATATTATAAATATTAACAATATTAGTAGTACTATTACATGTTTATTAAAAAACATATCTGTAGGCCTACTGTAGCCTTCAACTGAATAACGTATGTTTTTAATAAATATGTGTATTTTATATTACAATTAATAAGTAATATGCTATTTAATAATTATGTTGCGTAGCCACGGGTGTGCCAGGGTGTGCATGTGCCCCCCACAGTGGCAGCTGGCACACCTAAAAATAGATGCAGAATTATTTTAAGTATTGATAAAAAATGTTTTTCTAAACTTGGCCTATTGTTGTTTACTTACAATTTGTTATTTTAAAATGTAATTTTCGTGAAAGATATATTTGCATTCTGCCGGCATTCGGACTGCCAACTAATCCACTAACAACAGCTGACTGTCTGACGGTAACAAGGGTGCTGTTGAGGCTCGCGCAGCCTCATGAGAAGAAATGGAAACAAATGAGCACAGATCACACAAATAAACTTAATTTACATCCAGCGGTAAAAAAATATGTGGAGTTCTTATATATTTAAAACATTTGATATACAGTTAAGCAACATCACACGACCACGAGTGCTGAATACCATCACGATTGAAAATGTGCCACTGATTGAATAAGAAAGTTTAATAAACAAGTAATTAATATTAAGTCACTTACATACACAATATTTAAGTTTTTGAAGTAAGTTCCAAAGGTCACAGCAGAATCACAGCGCATCTAACCGGAACAAATAACCGCATTTCTGAATGATTCAGCGCTTTGAACGAATCGTTCATTAATGGCTCAATGACTCAGTCATTAAGACGGTGATCTGCCGCCACCTATTGGTGATTTAGTTTAGTGTTTAAAACTATTTTTTACAGTCTATGGTTTAAAAGCATCATTCTTTCCAATATTTCATATTTGTATATTAAAAAAAATATTTTAAACAATCTCATAACATTATTTAATGCCGTTGTATTTTTTTCGCTGTCAATTATTTAATTTCATTGTTAGCAGCCATATAGGCCTAGTGTTTTATAAAAAAAAATATTGATGAAATTTAAGAATTTAAAATGAAAGATAAGGCATATGTTTAAAAAGAATTAAGGAAAAATGCTCTTTATAAAGATTAAAATATAAATTTGCAGTCAAAGTTGACTGAACACTAATGAGAATATTGCTTTATTATTTTTGCAATTTTTACTTGGACAAGAGTATTGACCGATTTACTTGTTCGAAGGCACATGAAAAGGCTTAATGTCGAGCCCTGAGTTATATTTTATTAGTATTGTGGTTATGTGGCGAGCCTGAGTATAGTTTTACACAGCAGCCCAATCTATTCTGTAAAGTTAGTGTTAGTGTTTATCGCACATTAATCTGATAATAAATGTGGCACACCCAGTTTTACTTATGCACACCCAGAGACTCTTTTCTGTCTACGCGGCCTATTATAAATAATCAGAATACTTGCCATCTCTGATTTGTTTTTTGTGTGAAAATATGTTAAATCATAACATGATTGTTTATTCCCATTCCTTAATATCAACATGCTCTGATTGAGATGCCGCCATGTCCCTGGAGAATGCCGCTCATGATGGCGCTGGAGATGCCGCTCACTGATGGCCGCTGGAGATGCCGCTCACTGATGGCAGCTGGAGATGCCGCTCACTGATGGCAGCTGGAGATGCCGCTCACTGATGGCCGCTGGAGATGCCGCTGCACCGATGGCCGCTGGAGATGCCACCGGAAGTGCCGCTTCGAGATGCCGATGCCGCATTTTGCGCTTGCTCTCTCTCCTGAGCTGCGCGTTCGGTGTGCGACCAGCTTAAGCGATGTGGTGTTCTGTTCTTGGGTGTAATAATGAACACAGCAGTCACTTTAATGTTCCTAAATCCGAACCGCTGAAGACGCAGTGGCTGAGCTTTGTTTTCGATGGGAATATTCCCCACGATCAACGTCAATGTTCATGTTTGCGCGAATTATTTCACACCAGACTGCTTTATAAACGAGGGTCAGTATAAAGCTGGTTTTGCTAAGAAGCTGCTCCTGAAAAAAGGATCAGTACCAACTATTCGTGTTCCTGCTGCACCTCCAGAAGAAGTGAAGTGAGTGTAACGTTTTATTAACCTTTATATTAATATTCATATTAATCTTTGCAAATCGCTAGCTTCACGATGAATGCGGCTAAGGTTTACACTCAGGGTACATTACAGCATGTTTTCTATGTACGAAGTTCTCAATATAATTCATAATCCCACGTTTATAATGAACAACGCATTATGGTTATTGTGTTAAACGTGTACGCACAGAACAGAGGGGCGGAGTCAGCGAAGCTCATTATCATTTAAAGGCATATGCACTTAAACGGCGTGCTGACAACAGAGCTGTTTTTGACCAGGTAAAATAAGTGTTTTCTTACAATACTAATGAGAATTTTTAATTAAAGTATATTACAAACTTTTAATTTAGACCCTAAAAAGAATCATATTAGCTTGTACAAAAATGGCATTATATGACCCCTTTAAAATATGAGATATTTAGATACTAAATGCATTTACCAGTGGTAATATTAACCAGAATTAAATCTAAACTTACAGGAAATGGTCTCTCCATTTTCTTTTATTTTTTTGTTGTTGTAATGTATTTAAAAATAAATTGTAGGCCTAACTGTTACTGTTTATTTGAACATGCACATGTAGGCCTACCTAGATTTTTTTAATTTAATATTTATAATATTTTATGATTATTCTTTCCAGCGCAATTCCAATATCACATTACAATGAATTGGATCAATGTAATAAAAAAAGAAAAGAAAAGAAGGTATTTTGAAGTGTAAGCTTACCAGTTTTGCAGCGAGACTGGACGTTCAAACTCCTGTGTTGTAGTGTCGTCTCTATGGCAATGACCGGTCACGTCAGCAGCGGCGCAGGAGCATAAATAAAAAGTTGTAAACATTTCATACTTCAATCAACTAGATTTGCTCGTATATTACATGTAACTGCTGGAATATGTTGCTGTTAAACAGATTAAACTAATCAGCAACAACCCAAACAGAGATACGTTTAGCCCATAGATAAAAAATATGCCCTGTGCCGAGAGGGGTTCATGGGAAATGTAGTGTTTAAAGTTCAAGAATGATAGACACTTCTGAGGGGATAGTCCCGAGTAAAACTACAACTCCCATGCACCTTCCTCTCGGATTTGTCTTTTTGTACTTTTGGTGAAAAATAAATGCAGCGAAGTTGAATGCTTTATTTTTATTCAACTAGAGTAAAAGTAAAAGTACCACAATTTATTTATACTAAAAAAAAGTATACAAAACGTTTTGGAAACGTTCTGGAAGATTAACTAGGTAACACTAGTGTAATTAGTGATTTTATGACCACATTGAGAGTAAAATAACGTTAATGTTATGATTGATAATGAGCAATTCTTTATAAATTGTCATAGTTATAAGTTCTTAATCTCATTCAGTAATTAGCCTATTGATAACCTAATTACCCAATTCTTATAAAGAACTATCTCCGTCCTAAATTTGATATTTCCTACTGATTAGTTAATCTTGTTACCTATCTTATCTACCTATTAATTTGACGGACCATTATTCTAAAGTGTGATCACTGATTTTGCCTCCAGGAGTGTGTGTGTGTGTGTGTGTGTGTGTGTGTGTGTGTGTGATAATGCCAAAACATGTAGCAACCAAAATGATGAGGAGAGATACAAATAGAAAAATTACAGATATTAGAGGGGCAAAAAAGACCACACAAAAAATGTTTTACATCATAGCAAACATTTTATAATTTTATTGCATTGGTAGGAAAATGCTTACACTCATCTCGGATGAGCAACAATAAAAAGAACGACAGATTAGATGAATTTACGCACAGATTAATTGGAAAAAAAGAGAAAAGTTTTGTCTCTTTAAAAAGAAAACTAAAAATTAAGTCTAACATTTTTTTTGCTCTCTGTATCAAATCAATTATAAAAATAAAACTTTAACCATAGAATATGAAGAAGAGTTTCAAACTTCTTTAAATTCATGACTAATAGTAAGCAAGCAAGTCAGAGCAAGCAGGTAAATGTGCTGTATTGCATTCAATACAACAGAATCATTCTGTGCAAAATCAGAGCACAGCATCTACAGGTCTGTGCATAGTCATGCTGAAAATGTTCACGCTTCACATGCAAAAGAAAAACATCACAATAATAAAAATTTAAGTAGTGCTTTGACTGAGGATTTACCAACATAGTATGTACAGACTACACACACAGACATACAAATAACATAATATGCAGGAAGACTGAATAAAAAGAGAAGCCCCTTCATGACTTTGTCGTACCACGTAGTTTAAAAAAGCCGACAACACAAAAATGTCTCCAAGAAATTTCCATAACAGTTATTTTCACCTTGAGACAACACACATTTTGAACAACATTTTTTTCAAGCATGACAGGGATCACATGTATATAAAATAATTAGTTAGATACAGCACATGTAGGAGACAGTGTTATATGGTATATGTACACCGTTCTGGAAGTGTCCTGCTACATGAAATACATGCACAGTCAAAAACAGTGGGTGAGATGCGAGGTCAAAGCCTAAGCAGGAAGAAGACCTCAGGTTCTGAAGGGTTGGAGAAGTCAGGCGGGAGAACAGAATCGTCGTTATAGTAGCGATCCCCGTATCCGTATCCGTAGCGTAGCGAGGTGCAGGATCCTTCAGGCAAGCCTCGGGTCTCAGGACCCAGTTGATCCAGGTAACCGGCGATATAAGAGCCTGTAGAGTGCCTATTTGGAGGAGGATTTTGGGAGGAGACTGGCTTATTGCGGAGAACTACTTCCATGGGACTCTGGTGTTTGGAGGCCTCCTGTTGTCTCTCACGTGCACGACTTGCTATATGACGTACACGACTTTGACTGCGGGATGACAGTCGCCTTGACAGAAATGGAGGAGGGTCTTCATGATCATCGACAGAGCTCTGAGTAACCAGAGGGAGCACTGAAAGAGGTTTCGGGGCGGGTTGAGAACAAGAAGGGAGGGGACGCGTATAATCTTCATGTTCTAACGTCACAAGCTTGCGAAGCTGCTCGGTTAAGGGATCGGTGGACTTGGGACGACCCGACAACCCACACATCCGTCTTTGGTCTCGCATGGCAGGAGTGACGAAACTTCGGCTGATTGACTTGTACTTGCTCTGAAAGTTGCATGAAATGTCCTCGGAGGTCAGGTCTCCCAGGCTCTTGGACTTGGAAGAAGCCATTGGGGAGAGTCCGTTGTGGATCTGAGGAGGTACGGGAAAGTGTGGAGTTGGCTCTTGCAGTTCAACTGAAATCATGTCGTAGTCTGAAACAGGTGTGTATAAGTCTCTCTCTAACAACGTATGGCAGCCTTGAGTCTTCGCAAGACCTTCTGAGGACGAAGAGCTTTTGTGTAAATGCACTGGCCTGCTGACCAAGCCGTCTCTTTTCTCCTGAGGCCTCATCTCTGTGGGATCTGTTCTGTGACTTCCAAGTGGAAATCTCCCGGTGTCATTATAAGAGGTAAACTTCCTTGGCTGGGATTTTCCAGAAAGGTAGGTGCTAGAGAACAGATTTTGCTGTCTTTGAAAGGGTGATGTGTTTGTGAAGTATGAGTGCACAGGAGAGGGAAGGTATGAGGGTTTGTATAGATGTGTTGGTTCGGATACGGGAGTTCTGGTTTAAGCCTTGAACACTTCTGAAATCTCGAGTCGAAGGAGTCAGTGTGTTGTCTAAGGGATCCTCGTCCACATTGATCTCTACCTCCATCAGACTGCTGCTTACTGAGTCCTGGCACAGCAAGAAACGGTCTGAAGCTGTGCTGTTAAATGAGGTTTCTCTGTAACCTTCGAAGTTCCTGAAGGAACCATGGATTGGCTATAGCTTTGCTTTCGATTTCCACGTGCGGACCATTCCGGAGGCATCTTAATGGGTGAGGATCCCTGGCTGACCACAGGAGAGTCAAATAAGATGTTTTTAGATACAGGAGAAAGCACCTCCTCATCCAAGATGGTAAAGACTTCAGCTTCGGTTGTTTCAGGACTGGAAGGTCTCACGGTTGGCTCTAAGGTTGTGCACACAGATTTTTGAACGACTTCTTTTAGAGGCGTGCTGGAAAGCTGGTTGTTGAGATGAGGGAGGTTAGACGGGGGAAAAGAATATTTCAGAGGTTGTGAGTTGGATTGAAGTAGTGTGCTCTGCTCAGAAGTGAGCTCAAATTGGCCAATCAGAGCAGAGATTGAGCCACAGGTGTCATACTCGTTATCTAGCGAGACAGCGTCAATAAGGCGAGAGAGAGCGCTGTCCTGAAGGGACACTTGACTCTTCAAGTCTTGCAGATCCATTCTAGGAGGGTGCGATTTGGTGAAGGTACCTGAAGAAGAGGAAGAAGAGGAGGTCGTGGAATACGTGGCTGCTTTCGGTGTTAAAATGTTCTTTTTAGGAGCTTCCAACTTGCTAAATTCTCGTTGACTTCCTTCGCTCTGTGAGCCAGCATTATTACGTCGATCTGAAGGACCTGACCAGTGGTCTGTTGGCCCTTTGGAAGAACATAATTTATCTACTTCAGTCTGGTGTGAGACCACTTCTTGAATGTTCTTGGTGAGAATCACTCAGACTTTCCCTACTGCCCACAATGACCAGGTAAGGAGTTTCTTTTGTTCTTTGGGCTCAGTGTTACAGTCTGGAATGGGGTCAGCGAGAAACGAATGTTCATCAGGCTCTTTGAAGGCAGACATTTCAAAGAGAAGATCCACTGAGATGGATCTGGGTTTCTCATGGAGGAAGGGATCTGTGGAAGACATTTTTACAGGAGATGATTGTCAGTAACTTCAACAAATAACAAAACATCCTCACAGACCAAATTCCAACACGAAACTTTGTACACCAGACAAATGAAATGTACCACCAAGTACGACGGTGAGAAGGAAGTTTGATAATGGCACTGTGTGGGTGCATGGGGAACATTGAATTTTTTTCAAAAGCTTTATTTTTTTCCAAAAGCTTTGATGGGTTACTTTTCGTATGAAACAAAACAAAAGTTGTTCAAAAACATTGGTGCAATGGCTTAACACTGAAATGTTTTTGGGTGAGTCGACCTGAGTATGGCTTGTGGATTACCTGCAGGGGTTTTCCTAGTCAGTTTTCTACTATAGAGAAGCACAACAGTAAAGACAGAATAAGACAAAGGCAAGTTAAGGTATTCAAGAAAGAAATGCCTGCAAGTCTGAATACGTCAAAGGGACCAGCAGAACTAAATGCAATACTTAAAGTGTTGCAAAAATAAAATTCTGTCATTAATTACTCACCTCTTGCGTTCCAAACCCAAAGACTTTCCTTCATCTTCAGAACACAAATGAAGATATTTTTGATGAAATCTGAGAGCTTTCTGTGACAGCTACGCAACTACCACTTTGATGCTTTAATGAGATTGTAAAACCAATCCATATGAATTGAGTGGTTTAGTCAACATTTTCTAAAGAGACACAATGATTAAAGCTACACTGTGTAACTTTTTTTAGTTTTTCTTAGCTAAAACAACCAAAAATATATGTGCTCATTAATGTATATTTACTTCGTTCAAGTAATAAAGTATTCTCGTGAGTTATAATATGCCATTGAAAATACATACGGGTAAGGGGTTCTAATGTCGGTCGCCATGTTGCCCCTCCATCTTGAAAGTACATTAGCCAATGAGGAACGGTAATACAGCTTCGCCTTTCGCGTATCACTTGAAGGAACACTCATGGACGAGGTCGAACTGGAAGCCATGTTAATCTTGGACTACATTGGCCACCGTAGGAGTTAAAACGAAATCGGAATTGAGAGGAACAGAAACTAATATTCACTGGATGGTCAAATACCTTTTCACCGCTAGATGGGGGTAAAAATCACACAGTGTAGCTTTAACAGATTGAATTTAGGCTTTTATTCACATTTAAACATTGATCAGTGAACATAAACGCAAGCTCAACTGAACCTGCTTGATGCACGAGAACAAACCTCATTGGTTCTCGCTGAAGCTCAAACGTGCTGCGTAACAAGAATGAACCTCATTGGTTCTCGCAATTCAAGCAAACATGCTTGAGCTTCGGTTTACCACAACTGATGTGTGAGTTGATGAATGTTTATATGTGAATAAAAGCCAAAATTCAATCTGTTTGGTCATTTTGATTAGTTTTACGATCTCTATGAACTTTTTAAAGCGTCTCAGTTGCGTAGCTGCCAATGGAGGGACAGAAAGCTCTCAAATTTCATCAAAAATCCACAGTAACACTTTACTTGAAGGGGTGTGCATAAGACTGACATGACACCTTCATAACCATGACATGACACATGTTATGAATATGAAGTAGGGTTTAGCATGTTTATGACAACTGTCATTAAGTGTCATTCGCTCAATAATGACATTTTGAATGCAAATATGACATTGTTTAAGATGTCTTTGTTATGACACCTTGACATTAAATGAAGTTAACTGTCATGTGGTTGGTTTGACATTGTCTGTCATGAGGCCATTATAACTGTGTCATTAATATTTTTCGTGACCTCTACTACAGTGGTACAAATTTAATTTGTCATTAAAAAGTTATAATGGCTTCATGACAGCCAATGTCAAAACCAGCCATCCTGACAGTTTAATGTAATGTTAACCAATAAAGCTAAGTGGTTTCTTAAGTTTGATAATTAATCTGCTATGTCATGTTTATGACAGGTTGTGTTGTCTTAGTAATGTCAAGTTGTCATGACAAAGACACTGACAGGTTATGATGTATTGGTTTATGTCAAGCTGTCATACAAAGACATCTCAAACAATGTCATATTTGCATTAAAATGTCATAATTGAGCGAATGACACTTAATGACAGTTGTCATAAACACGCAAAAACTCCTTCATTCCCTGTTATTCATGATATAGTGTCATGTCAGTCTTATGCACACCCCTTCAAGTAAAGTGTTACCAAAAAATCTTCATTTGTGTTTTGAAGATGAACGAAAGTCTCACGGGTGAATAATTGATGACAGAATTGTCATTTTTGGGTGAACTATCCCTTTAGAAGGACTGTGAAACAATAGAGAGCATGTGAAAAGGTTACATAAACAGTGAAATTATTAATAGAAGTTAAATAATAGACTGTGCAGTTTTCTTTTCTGAGAGGAAGTGACAGATTTCTTATCATGAAAGTGCTGTAGTGTTAATGATTTGAAGAACAGGCAACTGTCAACATCCGCTCTAATTATGCCTCATAGCTATAAGTAGGGATAATAATATAAATGTATGCATTGTGTAACAGCTTTCATTCTGATTCATTAGGACACAGTCCCTAAGGGAATGTCAAGGGAATTATATAAGCAACTGACCAATGATTGTGTCAGATCCAGGATCAGAGCCTTCCCTATCTGGAGTGGACAGGTTGAGGTGAGTGTTTAGGAGCTTATCCAGTGGCATGGATGCTGGGCGGTGTTGAAGAGCGCTTCTGGTCCCCGCTCTCCTCTCAACATGAGTGGACTGAGAGTCCCCTACGCTGTGCTTTCTGTCATATGTGGCTTCAGCCAGTGGCATCTTGGTCTTTTTGCGGCCCTTGGCAGGAGCGCTGGCGGTCCTCCGGAGGAGATGGTCGGTTATGGATCGTTTACGAGGTGGAACGCCGATATTTGTGTCCACTGAAGACTTGGAGCTTCTATTAAATAAGCCTCTGAAACCTCGCAGCTGACGGCCCTGAGAAACCGACAGGGATAAAGAGAGAGTTCAGAAGATTATCTAAGCAATTTAGGACACAGCAAACATTTTATATATATACACACTCTAAATATGCTGGGTTATTTCAACCCATGATTGGGTTAAATATGGACGAACCCTACCGTTGGTTTACATTTTTTAATAAAAGTTTTTCAAAGTTGGGTTTGTCCATATTTGATCCAAACATGGGTTGAAACAACCCAGCATTTTTTTGGAGTGAGAGAATGATTAATGCAGTATAATTTTTAATTCCTAATATGATGCATTATTTGTGCAAAAGGGCAAAATGTGTGAACCCAACCTACATGTATTAATTAATTTATTTGGTAACACTTTACAATAAGGTTCATTAGTTAATGTATTAACTAACATGAACTAACAATGAGCAATACATTTGTTACAGTATTTATTAATCTTTGTTAATGTTAGTTAATAAAAATACTGCTGTTCATTGTTTGTTCATGTTAGTTCACAGTGCATTAACTAATGTTAACAAATACAACCTTTGATTTTGATAACGTATTAGTAAATGTTGAAATTAATATTAACTAAGATGAATAAATGCTGAAGAAGAATTGTTAATTCTTAGTTCATGTTAACTAAGGTAGTTAACTAATGTTAACTAATGAACCTTATTGTAAAGTGTTACCATTTATTTTAAATAACATGATTTTATGGTGACTTATTGGTACTGGTGGTAACATATGATTAATAAAGTCCATTGTAGTAAAATATAGTAATTACAAATAATATATTTGCATTTCCTCTTTCTGCTAAAATAAGGAGAGGAAGTTGTCGCTGCAAAACCTACAAACATTTGATATTTCTGAAAATCTCTTAGTCTTTATGATAAACCAGATTAAGATGTACAGTCTCAGAGAAAAGTCCCCACACACACCACACACCACACACCACACCACACACACACACACACACACACACACACACACAACACACACACACACACACACACACACACACACACACACACACACACACACACACACACACACACACACACACACACACACACACCAAAACACACAGTCCCAGGTTAAATCCAACCATAATTAGAGACAATAACAATACATACATGCAATGTCATGTTCATTTCAAACAGTCAACATAATCACACAATGACAATCTCTGACAGATTACAGTGACAAGACAGACACAGCACTTCTGCTCCTGTGCAAACTACTGCACTACTGACTACATCCAACAGATGGCAGCATATTCTTCTCAATCATTCAACATCTCTCATTTCAAGCCTTCAAAATATAACTATTTCACTGGAAGCAACAAAACCAGCTTTACAACCAAAGACAAAACTGACCAAAACAGAATTACTTGCAAAACAAAAATGGGGACAAAAAAGACGTATCCATACAACTGCACGTTTACAACAGCTTTAGTGTTTACTAGACACAGATTAGTAGACGCTCATGCAGTATCATGCAGTGCACTACATATTATCCAGGGTACCTTATTAGCTCCTAGCAAGTGCATTATGGTATAGCTTGGGTTGAGGACTAAAGGACTCCACTGGAAAGTAAAAAGGTTGGAGGAACTTCAATAAAATGTCAACGGGGGGAATATTTCACTATTTCAGATCCTTTTTTCAGATGGAAATGAGAACCAAATGTCACGTTTGTTTACACGGCAGTAGAAATGGACAGAAACAACAGCTTGAATAACAGATTGTAATGATAACCAGCTTTTTTACACCTTTTAATTTAACCAAAGCACCACAGCTCCTGGCGCCTTAGTTATCAATAGTACCGAATCCAATTAATAAATGTATGAAGAAATAGCATTGAATTTAAATGGGTAACATGCCCAGTGGAAATGTCTGTGGATCTTTATCAAACGGATGCGGTTCAGTTGTGTGTGTGAAGTCGTGAGCTCACCTTCCCATAGATGTCATGCACTGTGATATGGACAAAAATGGATGCCTCTGTCATTCCCTCCAAATAAACGTGTCTGTATCCTGTGGGAAAGAGATGATTGAATGATTGAAAATGGGATGGAAGAAAGGCATTTACATTCTTTTCACTAATGACCCTGAATCCTTCATCATCATGATCTTTTTAATCTGCTTATATTAGTTATTTAATAAGCTGATAGTGTGACTGCTGCTCACAAACACTGAATGTACAGTACATTATTAAACTACCATCACTTTTATGTTCCAGAAGTGAGTTTGTTCCCACAAAAATGCTGAAAAATTATGGAAATGTGAAAATAATGCTTGAAACATGCAGCGCAAACAAACTACTTATTTAAACAAATCGCAGTTATTTGCGATTTAATAAGGATAAATAGCCATATTGAGCTTTGAATTTTAGTTAGTTTAACAGATAGTTAGCCAAAGCAATGGTGCGAAACAACGTTAGAGACATTTTCTGTAATTATGAGAAGTTTAAAAATATTTTCAGCTCATTATGAAACTGTGACAGGACAGATGCCAGAGCCTAGGTCATTAATGGGAAACAAAATAATTCATTAAAATGCATATTAATTTACCTCTGGAGTAAAATGCATTATCCTCAAGTGTTTTCTTTTGTATATAGTTAATAATAAAAATCGGATCGGATCTGGTCCCTAAACTACAGGCAGAGTAATAAATATAACTATATAGCTTACTGAATTTACAAAAAAAGCTGTAATATTGGGTTGGCTGACATTGCATTGCAACATACTTATTGTTACTACAACTGATGACTTTTATTTCCCTTTTTTCTTTCTCTTATAATTTTGGATGTAATATCTGTTACACAAAATATATGTTTTGCTGTTATTTTTAATTTTTGTTATTTATTTATTAGCCAATATACCCAATTGTTGAATTCCTTGACTAAGATTCCAGGTACCATCCAAATGTAAGAAAATGTTATAATTACTGTAATAAAAAATTACATAAAATGCATATTAATTTCTATAATTTACAATAATATATTGGATATGCATTTCACAACCAACAAATCAGCCACACGTTATTTTAAAAGCTAGTTTACTAGTTTATCAAGGAGACAACAGTGTCAGTGAAGAGCATGTTTTGATAAAAATGGCACATATGAAGTCTATTGTTAAAGAAAATGTCAGATAAAACATTATTTCTTAAGAGAGTTTAGAAAAAAATGACAATTCTCCTCGGTTGCATGCATATTCACTTTTAGAGGACAAATGAAATACAGAATTGTGTGTAAAAAGTGTTGTAACAGTTTAATTTAATTTAAAGGACAACTCTGGCGCAAAATGAACCTTTGGTCTAATTACATATCGGTACATAGTCGACCGTTCTCTGAGATTTGTTTTCATGATTATCGAATGTAAAGAGTTTTATTTCTAAAAACTGTTTAGCTTATAACGCTAGTATATAGGGCATTTTATTTTCATTACTCTATGCCCAATAATCATGAGAACAAATCTCAGAGAACGGTTGACTATGTACCAATGTGTAATTAGACCAAAGGTTCATTTTGCGCCGGAGTTCTTCATTAATTTAAAGTGTCCAAGAAGGATATGTTTTACCTGGCATGAGACTGCTGAAAGCCACGGTCCTCTGACCCACAAAGTCTCGTCCGATGGGGTCGTGATCCCACACCAGGAAGCGCACAAGAGCCACGTCAGGCATGTGAAGGGTGAAGGACAGAGTCTCTTCCCACACTGGGTTAAATCCTGCATTACCAATCACACCAAAAGTTAACCCTAACCTTCCTTCTGTTCGGATAAGCTCAACAAAACCCCGGACTTACCATTATCATCCACAACCCTGGTCTGTTCTTTACAGCAGTCGACCGGAAGACCGATAATCTCCACCTC
Organism: Chrosomus eos; assembly: GCA_036326025.1. Taxonomy (NCBI): domain Eukaryota; kingdom Metazoa; phylum Chordata; class Actinopteri; order Cypriniformes; family Leuciscidae; genus Chrosomus; species Chrosomus eos. The sequence continues at coordinate 43,938,277 of CM070824.1, read as the reverse complement.
AACGAAAGGGTCAATGATCTGTGAATGAAGTCCACAAGGGTCAGGTACATTCAGTGCATTTACTCTTCTGAACCCAGTCCAGCTCATTCCTGAGGAGCTTACTCGTACTGAATTATGGCTGGACACTTCCATTCAAAAAGACTGAAACGAATCATTTCAAATCATATGGTTGCCTTACAAATAAAGTCAGTTTGATTGGATGAGCTGTCAATTTTCCTTCATGTTTTATTTTCAGACATCGTGAGAATAATGTAATGTGGTATTTTAGCATGACATGTTATAAGAATATGTATGGCAAGAGCTGTATCTTTTCCTTATTTATTATTTAGTTTTTAGTATGAAAAAGGACAACATATACTGCACATGTGTGGTCTGTTCTCCTGATTTAACCCTCTGATTATCTTCATTTAGGGTATACACTTGTTATCTTTGGGGTCTCCAGGGACCCCAGACAATAACATTGCATTTTGTAACAGTATAATATATATATATTTTTTTTACAAATGTAATTTTACTCTGTTTATTAATGTTTTTACTCAACATTTGTGCAGTTTTTTGGAGGATTTTTGATATCTTTTAAATTTCTAAAAATAAATAAATAAATATTAAAATAAATATTTTTTTTTACAAAAACAGCATTTTATGTAAAATTCACTTTATAAAAGACCCAGATTTCATTTATGGGGATAAATGGATAATTGTACATGATTTAATGTAAGATTTGTGCCCTTTTTTTTGAAAATGCAGTTTTAAAATAAAAAAATGTCACTTTAACCACTAGATGGCCATAGAGCTCCATTATATGCTCCATTATATGCTATTTGCTGTTTGATTAACCAAAATACATCTTCCCACAAGTTGGATTCAGTTGGATTGAGTTGGATTCATATATAAATATTTTAAAATCAAAATTATAAAAAAGAATTATATACTTTTTGTCAAAGTTTAGCATATTTTGTATTGAAAAACGTTTATCAATAATGTTACTTTATGTTTAGAATCAAACCTGAACAAGATGTTACAAAGAGATATGTTGGAGTCTTTAGATTTTAGATTAAATCAGATTAGATTTAAAGATTGTTGTGTGTGTGTGTGTTTGTGTGAGCATTTTAGTTGTGTCAGTGTCACCAATTTATATTTGTGGTGGTTCTGAACTTTATTTGACAAATTATAAGACTTTTTTATAGCCGTACAAATGTATTCCTGTGTGAGTGTGTGTGTGTGTGTGTGTGTGTGTGTGTGTGTGTGTGTGTGTGTGTGTGTGTGTGTGTGTGTGTGTGTGTGTGTGTGTGTGGCGAGCATGATAACTTTGCATTGTGGATGTTTTTTACATCGTTGGAAGTGTGCCATTTCATTTCTGTCCATGTGATCTGCGTTGTTTCTGATTTTGATGATGAATATTAAATGTTTACTATGCGGGGTCTCCAGGGACCCCGAAGACAACAAGTGTGACTATTTTTTTCACGCCAACATAATAACAGATATCGTTCCAATTTAATTTTTTTTTGTAGATCTAGAAAGAGTCAAGAGCTGTAGAAAGTTTCATACCATTTGGACAAAGAGAACATTTTTTTTAATTTGAGCAAAAGTCATTTGGGGTACTAAAATACCCCAAAGATAACCAGAGGGTTAATTCACGATATATCCCATTAATAATTCACCGATTACACAAAGAATCTCTCGTTTTTCTCCTCAAATCCTCA